>CM033643.1:156765788-156984872 GCA_019512145.1 Engystomops pustulosus
AATATGGTATGGACCTTTGTTTCTTTGCACACCACTCTGTTTTTTTGACGCCATATTTTGGGCGCACGCGCCTTAAATAGCCATGTCGGCCCGCCCACTAGACTTCTGCAGGCCGGTCATGTGACTCTGCAGTGGTCACGTGCAGTCGTGGGTGGAGTCAGTAACTATGGACTCGGCGAGCTACGCAACATACCGCTCTCCACATCACTGACAGGGGTCCCACCCGTCATCCAAGGTTCGACCAATCAGGTCTGTTGCTACTAATGGGTAGGCGGGAGTAGGGGACCTCTAATCTCCAGCAACCTTTGTCGCATACATGGACCGCAATTTAAACGCCGTGGGGGCTGATTATTTACTATGCTCCCTTGGCAAAGTTGCTGAAAGAACAGGGAAAGAGACTATTGTTTAAGATCATGGCTGTAATGTTTCAGCTTTCCATACTGGTATGACGGCAAGAAAAATGCTTTTGTAGACTACACAAAATTTGATTATAAATATCAATGACCCATCAGTGAACTGATATCATTCACTAGTGTAACGGCCCGATTATATTACAGAAAAGAAGTAAAATTCAACATCTCGTTAAGGCCTTTGGGGGCCACTGTGTCCAGAAGAAAATCCATTTGGTTTCTCGTTGTAGGATTAATCTGTCCCAATTGCCCCCCCTCACTGGTTTCTGCACTGCCTCAATGCCATGGAATTTGATTTTGCTCACATCACCATTGTGTACCTGATTTATATGGCGGGCCAGTGGTGTGTCTCTTTTATGTGCTATGTCCCCCAGATGTGCTCCCACTCTCCTTCTTAGTTCACAGATGGTCTTGCCTATATATTCAATCCTGCATTCACAAACTGCTCGATATATCACCCCTTGTGTTTTGCAGTTTATGAATTGTTTAATTTTGTAAGTGGTGCCTGTCACTGTAGATGTGAATGAATCGCATCTAAGTATCTGGGGGCAGGCGACACATCCACTGCATTTAAAACTACCCGTGATTTTATTTGATCTATCAAGCCACGTACCGTTATGACTCTGGGTGAAGTGACTATGGACCAGTCTGTCTTTAAGCGATCTCCCCTTTCTGTATGTCACTGTTGCATGGGGGCTCACTACTTTCTTGATATCAGGGTCCATTAACAAGATGTCCCAGTGCCTTTCAAGTACCCTTTTTGCATCAGTGGCTCCATTATCAAAAGTCGTGATCAATCTGATCATTTTCTCCTCCTTGATCTCAATTTGCTTCTTGAGGAGGTCATGTCGATCTTTATGGAGTGCATTCTGGTAGGCTTCCCTTAAAATCTTATCCGGGTACCCCTTTGCTTGGAACCTCTGACGTAGGTCCTCTGCTTGTTTAATGAACGTACCCACGTCTGAGCAATTCCTTCTCAGGCGTAAGTACTGTCCCTTTGGGATGCCTCGAGCTGTCTTAGGTCAGTGGTGACTCTGCTAAGGAATACGTCTATAGGTGAAACGTCCATACTTGGGGGGAGGCGGGTACTTTTAAGTTTACAGTCGGTATATGGACCCCTGCCTGTCTGTGCCGGAATATTATCAGTTTCTAAACTCGTTAGTAGTCTTATATCTGGGAGGATCTCGTCCGGGATCCCCAACTCGGAACTAATTTGTCTATCCCGTTTAGTAAAATATTTGTGCCACTTTAGCTTCCGCACGAACAAGTTGAGGTCCTTCACCATACAGAAGAGGTCAAAGTCTGAACTGGGCACAAATGATAGGCCCTTTTGGAGGATACTCCTTTGGGACTCAGTCAGTACTAGGGAAGTAAGATTTATAATCTGTGTATCACTATGCTGGTTTATCTGGTCCAAGTCCTTCGGAGCTAAATGCTCTATTTCGGGCCTCCCTTCTGTTGAGCCCCTGGTAACCCCCGTTCCCTCAATTGGTAGGGGTATTCTAAAAAATCCCTATTTAGATTTCCGGAGCCCCTACTACCTCTAGAGCCCCCCCTACTGCCTCTACCTCTCCCTCTGTTTCTGGGTCGCTGTTGTTTTACAGAGGAATCAGTATCGGAGTTCTCTGTCTCCGTAAATGAAACGTCAGTGTCACGGATCACCTGTCTCCTACCTGCAACTGCAGAGTAGATTTTATTTTCTTTGAAGTCCTGCAGGTCACGCAAGTATTGGCGATGTTTGCGCTCCTTTACGTGGTATTGAAACTTCTCTATAGCTGCTTGGAGGGCGCTCTCCCTGTTTTTAAAGTCTGGCTCTCCCTCAAATTTTTTTGTTAGTTCTATTTGTTCCTGCAGTCTTGTCTCTAAGTTTGCTAATATCTTTTTTTCTTCTTCTAGCAATAATTGCATGAGCCTCAGCGAACTATTAGTCGCTTCACATTCCCACTTCGGTACTAAGGTTGACGATCAACACCTTTGCGCTGGAGTTAGTGTGATCCTCAACCCTTCCCTGGTCATGTGATGTCACACAGGTGCACGGCTCGTTAAATCCCTTGTCATGTGATGTCACACAGGTGCACGGCTCGTTAAATCCCTGGTCACGTGATGTCACACAGGTGCATGACTCGTTATATCCCTGGTCATGTGATGTCACATAGGTGCACGGTTCGTTATATCCCTGGTCATGTCATGTCACACAGGTGCACGGCTCGTTACATCCCTGGTCATGTCAAGTCACATCTGTGAACGGCTTGTTATATCACAGAGAGTAATCAGAGCTGTGTGTTTTAACAAGCCGTGCAAATGTGTGATATCATATGACCATGGATACAACAAGCCATGCACCTGTGTGACATCACATCACCAGGGATACAACAAGTCAAGCACCTAT
This sequence comes from Engystomops pustulosus, assembly GCA_019512145.1. Lineage (NCBI taxonomy): Eukaryota > Metazoa > Chordata > Amphibia > Anura > Leptodactylidae > Engystomops > Engystomops pustulosus. Next base: position 156,768,588 of record CM033643.1, read on the forward strand.
GTGACATCACATGACAAGGGATACAACAAGCCATGCACCTGTGTGACATCATGTGACCAGGGATATAACAATGATCCTTTATCAGTATCCATGCATAAAAGCTTAAGGTCCTGGAAGGTAGACTACTCATGGACAGTTAGCATCATATGATCCTCCATCTTCTTCTGCTTCTCTGCTGAAACAAGGGACATATAATAGAAATTTCTGGTTGATCAGATGACGCATTATATTTAATTGTATCAAGTATTAAAAATTTATACAGCTATTTTCATGACTGTAACAGGATAACACAACATTTCTACATGCAAGATGAACACATTGTAAAACTAACACAAACCCGCATCTGTTCTGCGATGGAGGAAGTCCAGTGTCTATTAACTGTTATGTTCCTTGTGTGGATTACTCTGGTTTAGTGCATTTTTGCCTTCTATAAAAGTCTTTTTATGTGTAAACGATAATAAAAAATATCTTTAAAAAAATGCATGATGCTTGCCATGTGTTTGTGCAATTTTTTGTTTCCAAATTTTGATTTTTGTATATTTGCTTTTGGACTCTCTTAGTTGCTTTGTATGCAACTCCTGGTCATTTTGGTTTAATACATCTTCAATACCTCATACACATGCACACTGGCCACGGCCAAGCATGCACAGTTTCTTAAGGGGGAACATCTTCTGTCAGAAATACAGGACAGGTCAAAAGTCTAAGGGTGAAGACACACGTGGCGTTTTTAGGTCGTTTTTAGTTAGTGCGTTTTCAGATCGTAAAAAACGCATGCGTTTTTGACAGGTTTGACCAATTATCTTAATTCAAACTGGTTAAAAACGCATGTTTTTCAAAAACGCATGCGTTTTTTTTCCGATCTGAAAACGCACTAACTAAAAACGACCCCAAAACGACCTAAAAACGCCAAATGTGTCTTCACCCATAGGGTGATGCCACACATGGCGTTTTTGGTCTGTTTTTTAAGCATGCGTTTTCAGTCTGTTTAAAAACGCATGCGTTTTTGACAGGTTTGGCCATTTACCTTGCGTTTGGCAGCTTACAACCTGTTTATCTATTAAGATAGTTGGGAAAAATGACAAAAACTGTCAAAAACGTATGCGTTTTTTAAACGGACTGAAAACGCATGCTTAAAATGGACTAAAAATGGCATTTTAAGAATATGCATGTGTGACAATTTTTCTATTTCTGTGATTTGTAATAAAGCTTCCGACTTTTTAGCCTTTACACACTAGCCTTTTCTTCCTTGGTTCAATTCTATTTCTAGTGTATTGACTTTAACATATTACCTACTGTGCATTGGACAACGCTCCACATTGTTTGGTATTTGACTAAAAATGGCATGTGTGGCATCACCCTTAGGCTGGTGCCACACGCACCACTTTGTCTACATTTGAAAACGCAAACAAAGTCGCACCCACCGGCGCAAAACACTGGCGGCTTGTTCCCGAACGCAGGCGTTTCCATAGAAACGCCGATGCAATCGGGCCGCGGGCCGCCCCGGAGGGTGCGGCAATGTCTGCGTTTGCGTTTTCAAACGCAGACAATGCGTTACGTGCGTCTTCACCCTTAGTGTGGGCGGCAAGATATTAGGTAATTTACCAAGCCTCCTGTCTTTTACCTCATCAATCAGACATTCCTGACCATAAAATGGCCGCAGATGGAGGGTCATGTGATCTCTAGCTGTCCAAAAGCAAACACCATGCCAGGACATTAATCTTATATTCATGAATACTATCATAAGGTCCTGGCAGGGAAATTGTTCATGGACAGATAAAATCACATGACCCTCCATCTGCAGCCATTTTATGGTCAGGAATGTCTGTCTTATGAGGTAAAAGACAGGAGGCTTCATTTTACTTATTAATAAAGCGGAGCAGAACTATTACTGCATGTATATTGGTAAATTACCTCATATCTTTCCCCCCAACACACATTACAAAACACATGAGGTAATGAGGCCTGTAAGGAAATATGTCCGATGTGAATGTCGATTATCACACAGAAGGTCCTTCTATTGTCCCTAACCTGGTAAAATAAGAGTTAACCAGGGCCGGGACTTGTCAGAGTAATAAAATGATTGCTGCTGGTGTAAATATCCAAAGTTCACCACCGCAGCCACTGTTTATACGGCCATATAATGCTGCCATTGAATGGAAGGCAGGCCTCTATCAGTGCACTGTGTACACACAAGCACAAACTTGTAATATCCACATTCGTTAGTCACCGAGAATGATTTGTCAAGGAAATTTTAGTCAGAAGTTTTCCCATGACTGCATGGAACATGAATCACATACTCGTGGCCCCTTGTATTCCTGTATCAGATGGCTATTCCTGCCCTCCCTGCTTGTTTCCAGTCTACCCACAACTTCTTAATATTAAACATGTCAACACACTCCCGGGCTACTACACCGTGTCCATGCAAGAAGAAAAAAATTGACTTGAGTAAAAAAAAAAAAAAAAAAAATGTTTTTACCTCAAGAAGAGTGGAAAAACAGACGATTCTCATGTTTTCCACAGTGACTTCTACACAGCTACTGAACTCCAAGCGAAAAAAATCCAAAACTTTGTTCAGATTTCTATAACTATTTCTGAGTCTTAAAAGCATTGTGCCATCTAGGTAACTATAAATGGTTTCACCCTGCTTTCCTAGAATCCTGAAAGACAATACTTGATGCCACACATGACGTTTTGAACCCGTTTTTGGTCCGTTTAAGTAGTCCGTCCAAAAACGAATGCGTTAAAAAACGCATGCGTTTTTTTTTTAAACGCATCCGGTTTTGACCAGTCTTAATTAAGATAATAGGTAAAACCTGTCAAAAACGCATGCGTGGCATCACTCTCAGGCATCAGGAATGTATATGGAGTACAAGAAGTAGAGTCCAAATGGTTCTATTCCAAGGCACAGAACTGGGTCAACTCATTTGGTTCAGTGGTGCTTTATTGGGCACACGTGGCATTTGGAACCCGTTTTTGGGCTGTTTTTGAGCAGTCCGTTTAAAAAAAGCATGCGTTTTTTGAAAACGCATCCGTTTTTGACCCGTTTTAATTAAGATAGTTGGTAAAACCGGTCAAAAACGCATGCGTTTTTTAACGGACTGCTTAAAGGAAACCTACCACTTAAAAGTGGTAGGTTTAGACACATATACATGGCACCAGCTCAGGGTGAGCTGGTGCCAGAGCATATTTTTGTTAGGGGAACAAAGCCCCTATCGCCGTTGTATAAGTTATATTAACTTATAACTCGGCGCACCGGATTCTAAAGTGCTGGAGAGCCGGTGACGTCACCGAGCTCTCCGGCACACGCGCGCCTGCTTCCCCGTGCTAAGTTGCGCAGGCGCGCGTGTGCCGGGGAGATCGGTGACGTCACCGCCTCTCCAGCACGTTAGAATTAATATAACTTATAAAACGGCGATAGGGGCTTTGTTCCCCTAACAAAAATATGCTCTGGCACCAGCTCACCCTGAGCTGGTGCCATGTATATGTGTCTAAACCTACCACTTTTAAGTGGTAGGTTTCCTTTAAAGTCGAATCAAAAAAGGGTTCAAAATGCCACGTGTGCTGCCAGCCTTGGGCCTTAACTCAATGCCAATCGGCGTCTAATTTTTCAGCTATTGTGGGGCTCGTGTCTGTAGTGGCATCTTTTGGTTACACTGTCGTTTCCTCCTGATCCCTCGCTGATCGCGGGAGCAGGATCGGTCTTTGGTTGACTGACAGAAACACTAGGAAGAAGGCAAAAATGGTTCATTACCGCTTCTGCCTTCTCCTTTCCTCAGAGCATAGCGCCAGTGAATCGAGTAGCTCTATAGACGGTGGTGTGATATATATATTGATAGATAGAGATATATAGATATATATACTGTATATAATCATGTACTGTATAAGCCGAGTTTTTCAGCACAAAAAATGTGCTGAAAAACGTCCCCTCGGCTTATACACGAGTCAATACTTGTAAAAAATAATTATAAATGGACTAAAAAAAAAAATAAACTTATATACTCACCCTCCGGTGGCACCGATGCGCAGCGCTGCTCCCCCGATGTTCACCCTGAGCTGGTGCCATGTATATGTGTCTAAACCTACCACTTTTTAAGTGGTAGGTTTCCTTTAAAGGCAATTTCAACTATATTACACAGTAAATAGTCCTCTGTCTGTTATGATAGACAATAGACATACACAAAGCACGGCTACCTTGTTGTAATAGGGAGAGGAATACCATTCCTTACCGTGAACCTATGGTGTCCAATGGGAATCATTATATTAACCCCTTAGGGACTTGGCCCTTTTTTCGTTTTTCTCCCGGGCGGCGCCTAGTATGACGTCAGCAGCGGCACGTCATACTAGGCGCCTGTCGCCCGGGAGAGAACAATGGCGGCGCCCAGCACGATGTGACAGAAGATGAGCCGGGAAGCCAGAAGATGAGCCCCGGACATCGGGGGAGCAGTGCTGCACATCGGGGCCACCGGAGGGTGAGTATATAAGTTTATTATTTTTTTAAATTCTGGGCAGGCTGTATACTACTGGGGGCAAGCTGTATACTACTGGGGACTGGCTGTCTACTACTGAAGACTGGCTGTATACTACTGGGGGCAAGCTGTATACTACTGGGGGCAAGCTGGGCTGGCTGTATTCTACTGGGGGCAGGCTGTATACTACTGGGGGCAAGCTGGGCTGGCTGTATCAAAAAAGGGCGGGAACGGGGAAGAACAAAAAGATGAAACAAAGAATAAAAGCGATGAAAAGAGATACAAACAGGGCTGAGCTGGTGCCATGTATATGTGTCTAAACCTACCACTTTTTAAGTGGTAGGTTCCTTAAAGGCAATTTCAACTATATTACACAGTAAATAGTCTCTGTCTGTTATGATAGACATAGACATACACAAAGCACGCTACCTTGTTGTAATAGGAGAGGAATCCATTCCTTACCGTGAACCTATGGTGTCCAATGGGAACATTATATTAACCCCTTAGGGACCTGGCCCTTTTTCGTTTTTCCTCCCGGCGGGCGCCTAGTATGACTGCAGCAGCGGCACGTCATACTAGGCGCCTGTCGCCCGGAGAGAGAACAATGGCTGGCGCCCAGCACTATGTGACGAAATGATGATGCCGGGAGAGTCCAGAAGATGACCCCGCGGCATCGGGAGCAGCAGCGCTGACACATCGGGGCCACCGGAGGGTGAGTATATAAGTTTTATTATTTTTTAAATTCTGGGCAGGCTGTATACTACTGGGGCAGCTGTATACTACTGGGGACTGGCTGTCTACTATGAAGACTGGCTGTATACTACTGGGGGCAACTGTATACTGGGGCAAGCTGGCTGGCTGTATTTCTACTGGGGGCAGGCTGTATACTATGGGGGCAAGCTGGCTGGCTGTATAATGCAGGAGGCAGGCTGTATACTACAGGGGGCAGGGCTGTATATTAATAGGGGGCTGGCTGGCTATATACTGGGGAGGTCTGTGACCAATGCATTCCCACCCTCGGCTTACTCGAGTCGATAGATTTTCCCAGTTTTTGGTGGTAAAATTAGGGGGTCTCGGCTTATACTCGGGTCGGTTTATACCGAGTATTACGGTAATAACTTTCATACATGCACGGAGTCTGTGGGTGGTGTTCATTTTTTGCGACTTTTATGATGTTTTAATGTTATCATTTTTGGGACGTATGGCCTTTTGATACTTTTTATAGAATTTTTTATATTTTTCAAAAGTGGCATTTTCGACTTTGGGCGCCATTTTCCGTTACGGTGGTTAAACGGTGGAGAAAAATGGCTAATATAATTTTGATCGGACATTTTGGGACATAATGATACCAAAAAGTTCTGATTCTTACTGTTTATTTGCTTTTATATGTGATCTAGGGAAAGGCGTGATTATAAACTTTTACTTTTTTTTCTATTTTTTCATATTATTAAAATTTTTTTTTTTTTTAAATTTTACATTATTTCAGACCTTAATTAACCTTGCGGTCGATTTGCTAATACTAATTACTCAAGTGCATGCTATTCACTATGATTCTAATAGCCTGCCATCTGCTGGCTATTAGAGATCTTGCACATGGCAAGCCTACGATTCTCAATGAGACTGTAGGCTGCCATAGCAACCGATCGCCGCCTCCGATGACATCATTAGGGCCGGCGATCGGCATCCAAGATAGTGGCGCCCATTACGGTAAGTTAGTGTAGCTGGGGTCGGGTTCAACAGTAGCACTTAACAGATTAACTGCCGCAATCGGTACCAGCACCGACCTCGGCAGTACAACGATGCGTGCTACTGTGCTATCTGCCGTCACCCGCTGTGTATGGAAAGAGCTCAGGCTCTTATATATATATATCACATACACCACCGCCAATTTATTAGGTACACCATGCTAGTAACGGTTTGGACCCCTTTTTGCCTTCAGAAACTGCCTAATCTTCGTGGCATAGATTCAAACAGGTGCTGGAAGCATTCTCAGAGATTTTGGTCCATATTGACATGATGGCATCACACAGTTGCCGCAGATTTGTGGGCTGCACATCCATGATGCAAATCTCACGTCCGTGGATTGAGATCTGGTGAACTGTGGAGCCATTTGAGTACAGTGAACTCATTGTAATGTTCAAGAAACCAGTCTGAGATGATTCCAGCTTTATCTGGAGCATTATGCTGTGAAAGTAGCCATCAGATGTTGGGTACATGTGGTCATAAAGGGATGGACATTCGAGCAACAATACTCAGGTAGGCTGTGCGTTGCAGCGTTGCTCAATTGGTACCAAGGGGCCCAAAGAGTGCCAAGAAAATATTCCCCCCACCATGACACACCACCACCAGCCTGAACCGTTGATACAAGGCAGGATGGATCATGCTTTCATGTTGTTGACGCCAAATTCTGACCCTACCATCCGAATTGTCCAGCAGAAATTCAAGACTCATCAGACCACACGTTTTTCCAATCTTCTAGCTGTCTAATTCGATGAGCTTGTGCAAATTGTAGCCTCATGTCCCTGTTCTTAGCGGAAAGGATGGCATCCGGTGTGGTCTTCTGCTGCTGTAGCCCATCTGCCTAACAAGTTCGACGTACTGTGCGTTCAGAGATGTCTTCTGCTACCTTGGTTGTAACGGGTGGCGATTTGAGTCACTGTTCCTTTCTATCAGCTCGAACCAGTTGCCCATTCTCCTCTGGCATCAACAAGGCATTCAAATCCAGTAGATCAGCATGTTTCTGAAATACTCTCGACCACCTTCTGGCACCAACACCATGCCACGTTCAAAGGCACTCAATCACCTTTTTCCTTCTCCCTTGATGCTCGGTTTGAATGCAGGAGATTGTCTTGACCATGTCTACAGCCTAAATGCACTGAGTTGCCGCCATGTGATTGCTGATTAGAAATTAAGTGTTAATAGCAGTTTGGACAGTGTACCTAATAAAGTGCCGTGAGTGTACATATTATAATAGTTCGTCCTTGGTCACGAAGATGTATAACCAGCTTCTTTATTATATATTCCTGACTGATATAAAATTATAGATTAGATTACATTTATATACTGTATATCAGTACTGAAATAAATTCATATACAGGTTTCTCCAGGTTACATGCAGGATAAGTTCTTAGGTTTGTACTTAAGTTGAATTTGTATTAAGTCAGAAGTGGTATATTATATAATTGTAACTTCAGACAAATTTTTTTCTGTCCCTGGACAATGGATTTTCAAAATGTTGTGCTGTCATGGGAACAAGGATTAACATAAAATAAGATTACAGCTGTTCATTCAGTCTGGACTAAAGTAAAGCATCCAGGGACTTCACCAAAGGTGATAGGGGCAGACAGGTATGTCTGTAAATAGGGCACCCTTAAGTCAGGTCCACCTGTCAGAGATTTTTTTAATTTAGTAGGTCATTTTTACATTGCTTGCAAAATTCAACTCCTCCCCAGAAATAATAAAATCGGATAATAAATAATTTCGGTGCCATTAAGATTCAAGTCTAAAAATTAGGATTGCATATTCCAGTTCTTGCTGCCTTTTCGCAGATTTAGAAAGAGCAGTACATTGGCTTAGAGTATATAAATGTAGTCTTCCACTGTTATTCAAGAACCTAATTCTGCCGAGCAGTCTCTATTTATCTGTATTTATTTATTGTAATCGTGAATGAAACACTAAATCTCGGAAGATGATTATTTTCTTTTAGTGCTCAGTGTTTAATGCAGGATAACCTAGGCAATTACCAATGAGTTGTGTTTGTACCGAAATACATCCTTCCAGTCTGCATGTATTGTTAAGAAAGGAACCATCAGTCTTCACTTCATTGTTATTCAGGTCACATCCATCACCACTGGAAGAACTAATGAAAATGTGGAGACTGCGCAATCTTATTTTACCATTGAGTTTTTCAATGTTCAGTGTATTGTTGTAACCAAATTCTCTTGCCGTGTTTGTTAACATTGGAATTGTAAACCTGACAATTAAAGATTCCTCAACCTGTCAAAGAAAATAAACATTCAAAGATAATAAAGACATGTTTCACTGAAGTCAGATTCCAAAAGAGGGATACTGAGTAAATCTATCTACTGATTTGCCTGTATAATTGTAGACGGAAGGCCCTTTGTTTCGCCCTCCACAATTAGCGTCCTTTTATGCATGTACAAAAGCCCTACCAAGCAGTGCCTAATTCCAGTGCCATACAATGGTCTCCAAATAACTACCATATTGTCATTTCATATTGTGCCTAGACCAGGACCATGTATCATTACATAATAATAACCCAGTATTAAATAGCTAAATGATTCCCTATTTACTTGTAAGCAGTGTAAAACGTCACGGAACTATGTTGTGGCACTTCGTATGGTACATATCTTATTTATGCATCACAGTAGCTGATGCTGAATAAAACTCTGGAGCATCTTTACACTGCAAAGTCTAACCTTAAACCATTATTAGTTCACTTGCTTGCTAAAAATTTTTGTATCAAATTGATTTATCTTAAGGAAATCTACTATTTGCTTTAATGCATTACAAACCAAACAAACCTTGAGGATGCTGTAACTACACTGATGTAGAAACATATTTGTTTATTCCTGAACCGAGTAGTTTTGCTGAAAAAACAATGATAAAATTATGATATGAGGCTCTCTAGTTCTTTGCTGGCTAGCGCTTCTCCTCATCCTAATTATGCACTGCTTCAGCCTTGTCCCGCCCAGCATAACTGATAATATGTCATCACTTCAATCACTGCACCTCCCTCCACTCCCCAGCGCTGTCTGAGTCTCAGGTGATTAGCCTGTATAGATAGTTCAGGAAGCTCCGTGGTAATGTGTTTATCTACCCACCCAGCTTTCCCAAGGTCCTGAATTTATCTTTTTTTTTTAGCAGAACCACTCCATTCAGGGATTAAACAAGATATGTTTCTGCATACTCCATGTCTATACAAATATTATCTTGTACTATTATAGTAACCTACCTATGGTGTACCCATTCTCTTCTTCACCTTCTTTTAGGAAATGTAACAAAATTATTGAACTAATTATTAAATAAACTTTTTAGGGTTTCGAACAGCGCAGTGAGTAGCAGAAGAAATCAAAGAAATACCAAGTGCTATTATTTGTGGAAAAAAATATTATCACAGTTACTCTTAAAGACTTTATCAGACTACGAGATGAGCAAGCACTTAAATGCTCGAGTGCTCGTTACTCGAGTCGAACGTTTCCCGATGCTCGAGTGCTCATATCGAATAACGAACCCCATTGAAGTCAATGGGAGACTCGAGCATTTTTCACTGAAGGAACACATTGAAAGAAACACGAAGAAACATTGCAGATGTTTGAGATGTTTCATTGAAAGAACACTGAAGAAACACATTGCAGATGTTCCGTACATTGTAACTTATTCGAAGACAGGAGTGCCAAACGGTGTTCTTCACAAATATATGTGAAGAACAACATTGCAGATGCTCTCATACATCTGCAATGTGTTCTTCAACATATTGTTCTTCACATACTATTGTGAAGAACACCGTTCGGCACTAATGTCTTCGGAATAAGTTAACAGATGATACGGAACATCTGCAATGTGTTCTTCACTGTGTTCTCACTTAAATGATCCTGTGTCACTGTTTTCTTTCGAGTGCACTAATAGCTCGAACGAGCACTAAAGCTCTGACGAGTTTACTCGCTATCTCTAGTCATGACCCATCATCTTCCAAGTCCCAGATCTCTTTAACACGGATTGTGTCCAGGTTGCAAATTCTATAGACTGGCCATACTTGCAAATCTATTAACTTAAAGTAAAGTTTCAAACAATCAATGAAGGTCCACGGTGAAGTGAAAATTTATTATACCTTACCTATGGATTTTAACCTAGAAGCATCTGGCCAACAAAAAAGTTAAAAACAAACAAAAAAATAATCTATTAGATGAGTTCAGTTCAGTCTTAGCTCTTTCTTACACCGCTAACCACTGGTAGTATGAAGGCTCTGACACAATTTCTGAAAAATGCATTTTTTTTTTGCTCAGTGATTTAAGCTCTTACACTGTTTTGAATTCCTGTAGTGTTTGTAAGTATGTAAACTATAAAATAGGACCAAGTGTTAAAAATACAGACTCTTTTTTTTTACATCTTTTGGTGCAGCTTATTGGCAGCTACTCTTAAGCCCAACATCTCATGGGGATCTGTTACATATGCCTTAAGGAAACCTACATATTGATTCTGATGTAGATTGATTGTAGGGACCTCCCCTGCCTAACCTAACTTGTTAAAGACTTTATTTCTAGTAATATGTAAACATTTGACATGTATACTGTTTAAATAGCACTTTCTTGGTTAAATCCATAGGTAAGCGTTTATTATGTTCAGTTCAAATTCACCTTTGGGGCTTCTTTTTAACAAAGAGCGGTATGTGCAAGGTATACTTGGAGCCAACAACATACATAGCTATACACATAAACCGCAATTATCCACCGTGCCAATGTTATTGACTGATGTGTTAGAAAAAGGAGGTAAACTAAATTACATAATACAAATAACATGCATATATTGGTCACCAGGTTAATAACTGAAACACTTGGTTTGTAAGAGTGCAGACAGTTCCTGGTTCTGATGTAAAGTTTGGATTTGCATTTTATACTATAGTATGCACAGGATGAGACATTGTAACTGATAACTTGACTCCCCGGGATATATAGTTTAGTATTTTTAGTGTTAAGGTGTATTCCCACGAAGACAAGTTCTCTTATATTATCCAGGATAAACAAAATAATACATTCTTAATTCATGTTTTTAACAAAAATGACAGCAAGATCCAGCCTGTCTCTAAGTCAGTCTGGTGTAACTTTTCAGTTTTCCCTAGACACAACTCAGTACTACTGACTTAAGGTCGGGTGGCGGCCATTTTGGATTTTTGTGGGAGATCATCGATGAGATTTCTTCTGTCTATGCGTGTGGCTGTAGCTCTGCCCCCTACTCTCACTGCTCACATCCTGTCAACACATGTTGAGCACAGAGTAGAGGCTGCAAACTACAAGCTACAAAGCAGATAAGTGATCGGGGGAAGGGGGAGACAGGAACATATATCTGTGAGATGTAGCATTGCTCACATTGTAACACTGTAATGGTCTGTCACCTGTGTCTATCAGCCTCTGGGTAATCATCAAAATGTTTGTTTTAAAGCGAACCTATCATCAAGACACATTTTCACTGAATGGAGGGTTCACATAGCCTTTTTAATACTATTTACAATCTCTTTTCATAATTAACATTAATGGTTATACTTATTTTTTTATTTTTTAATTTAACCTGTATCTGATAGCAAACTGCACACTTAGGGGTGTGTCTTTTACAAGACCTTAATCATCATTACTGTTATTTTTCTGCCCTTCTATCTTTCTCCCTACTCCTTCCTCCCCCTCCCTCAAGAAAGCCGTTAGTTGACCTGTGTTCAAGTAAATCTCTGTCAGCTCATGTCTGCAGGACGGAGGTGGGGGGAGGAAGATCTAGTGGAGCAGAGAGGAGATGAAGATGATGGGCACATCATTACCAATATAATGTATAAAATCAGATTGGGATTAGTATTAAAATGGCCATGGGAACCTTTTATTAGGGGAATATGTTCAGCATCCATTTATTCTGCCAACTAGGTTCCATCTTTGTATCTATAAGGATTACTCATTATCTCATTGTAAGATGGAGACTTTTTGAATATACAGTATTACTGATGGTTCTTCACAATTTAAGCAAACCTCCAACTGTTCCGGATTTTGGGATTGTCCTGGGAGATAAATCCTCCAGACGCAGACAGTGAATACAGTGGTGTGAAGTAGGGAGCCGCAGCTGGTTTGGTTCACCATTGAGCCAGGATGTCTTGTGTGAGAGAAGTCAGTAGGTGCAAGTTATGAAGTCATCACGCCTGCAACTGCAGTGCTGTGCATAACAATTGCGGAGAGAAAACCAGTAGGTGCACTGTTATGATGTCATCACACCTGCCAATGCAGTGCTGTGCATAACAATTGCGGAGAAGCCAGTAGGTGCAATGTTTGATGTCATCCACCTGCCAACTGCAGTGCTGTGCATAAACAATTGCGGAGAAGCCAGTGGGGCAATGTTATGATGTCATCACGCCTGCCAACTGCAGTGCTAACATAACAACTGCGGAGAAGCCAGTAGGAGAACTGCTGTGGGGAACAGTGTATATATATTGAGTGCTGTGGTTCTATATAAGGAGCGGAAGGACCACAATGTTCGACTCAGGGTACAAAAAGTTACTGGCATTATAAGTTCTGTGCGTGGGGGAGTAAAAAAGGGCTTACTATGTTGGGGTCACTAGGGCCCTGTTAGAGTGGGTATCATACTCTGTGAGGGTAGGGGCAGGGCAAAAGGTCTGAATCATTTTAGTACTTTATAAAAATTATTATATTTTACATTACCCTGTAGCGTGTGGTTGGTCCCTGGAATAGGTCCACCTGTCTCAGTTACTCTTGCATTCTTTTTGCATCTAGTCAGTGTGGCATTGTGGAGAAGAGGATCCTGAGACCACAGGTACACACTGCTTCTTGCAGAGCCAGGTAATGTGAATAAACACTAAATTATTCTGATGTGACAAAGATATTTTTAAATCAGCTCATAGCATCATGGCTAAGTTTGGATCATGTACCAGCTTAAAGATCTACCACGAGGAGCTGCTGGGAAGATCTCAGGATAGGAGATCGAAAGGCAGACTTGGGGCGTGGAGTAGCCGTGCCGTGTAGCTTCACGCCCGGCTACTCCACCCCCACCCCTATAGCCTCTTTCAATAATTTGCATATTGAGGCAATAAAGATGTACAAACTTTTATCGGGCACAGAAAGCTTACCCTAAAATGGGCCGTAATTGCATCATTTTAGAGGAACTGCCACTGGTATCTACTTTAATAGAGTTAGAACCCGAGAGGTAGGTTTCTTTTACATTTTTTTTTTTTTTTTTTTTTACAAAACACAAAACGTTGAAGGTGATGTCATTACTACAAAAAGCCATCAAAAATGCATTTTAACCATGAGGCTTTTCTTTTAAAAAGTATCAAACCACAACACTGTGGTTGTGACCATGTCGCCAAAGATGGCAGATCTCTAGTGAGACACAAAGAATATTCTTAAATCTTTTTTGTATTTTCAGTTTTTCAATGCCTTTTTTACCTTCAGTGGCACTTGTGCATTGAAGAACATTGAGGTCACCGGTGAGTTGTCTTTCTATGGTTTTGATTACTGTACATGTTTTCTTCTTGCAATATGGTGACAGTCCCACTTTAGTATAAGAATGGACTATTCAAGCAGTAGTACTAGGCAGGGGGCACAGTGTGAAGCATTAAGGTTGTGCACTATGATTGACTGAGTTCTTGGCAGATGCGCAGACAATTCCTCCTGTTCACCATTCAGGAAAGGAGAATTGAGAAGCCGGTGGCTCATATGCAGCATTGCTTTACACAATTTATTTGGTTCTTTACTTCTATTCTGTGTTGTTGTGGCCAGTTGATTTAGAACAAAGGAATGTGGTGTAATTTTCAACTATTATTATTATTGAGTCTGTAAATACACTGTTTGTTCAAAATTAACTGTATTGTGGATGTTGTATTAATACATAGATTTACTCTCTATAAATCTCCCCGTTTCAGCTGGTTTTCCTGGAACATGTAAAGAAATGCCGATGTAATAAGTTATAATGATATTGTGTATAATGCTATATAATAGTTAAACACAGATTACTTAATTTTAATCGTAATTTAAAAGTGCCGGGGCTGATAATCAAAACTCTGGTTTATGTCATGCAAATGTAGTAATGTAATCCTTGGGAAAAGTCAGTATGGAGTACAGCGTTGGTAGTCTATGCTTACTTGTAAACAGCATTCAGATAATAAGACCATACATTTTTCTATGCGAACAGTGGATCTTACAGTATGTACCCTAAATGGGTAGTCTCCAAACTGTAAAAAAAATAAACACCCCAAATGTAAAAAAGCAAAATAAAAAATTCCTCTCTTCTTTAAAACCTGACAACCATTACAATGATGCCTCGTTTAGTCCCTTTTCTTTAGATTTAACTACCACTAGAGCCACTCACTATACCAACTATATGCTGTGCTACAGTACATAATGGTTGCCGGGAAGAGCATGACACTGCATTGTTGCTACTATTTGGCTCTAGTGGTCACTTGGTGTTTTCGTTAACCATGGACAGTACCCTACAGTGCTATCCAGTTCTTGTTTGCTCTGGCCTGGAATGCGTTAGTAGGAGGTTGTATTGCAGCATTTGAATTCCTCTGTTGGTATCTTTAAATTCTAGGCCTTCAAGACTAAGAACCCTCTTATATAACATTTTAAACTTTAGAAAAACAAATCACTAATTTCTCCCAAGCCAAAATTGCTGCGTTAGTTGAATCATAGGGTCACTAAGATGATAGGAGCACTGTGGTATGAATAGGTATGGATAACAGTACAGGTCACCTTACCACATATTTGCTGCTACGACATGCCATGGATTTTTCATCTATGAACCAGCCGTGAATAATCTGCTATACTTGTAGGGCCCCAAGCAGAAACCTAGAAAAGAGTTTTTATTTCATAATCACTCCCCACTGCCCATGATAAGGAGAAAAGTCCCAAGTGATCATGGTAATATGAAAAAAATCCAAAGAAGGGTTAATAAAAATAACGAAAATACATACACGGATGCTGGAAAATGTAGCATATATAGCATTTGAACCTGTGGATATATATGGATTTGGTGAGTGAAAGCATATGCACCTTTTGGTTTCCCATATTTTATGAATGAGCTTCCTCAATGACTCAATATCCTCATGTCGGTTTAGTCAGGCAGATAGGGGGAGTTATGGGTCACATTCAGGGTGTTCAGTTAATTGAAAGGTGGAATCTGATATTACGGCAAGTCCTGTCTTATATTCTGTTCTGCAACTTCTTTCATTTTTGCTCCTAAATAAGAACTCATTTTTCAAACGACCTTTAACCTCTTGGTTACAAAACACTAATTACTTACTTTTCATCGAAGTTTTCTGAAAACAAAAGAATTGAGAGAGAGAATTGTCCCATTACTCATTAGCTTGCCACATTCAACCATTTAATAGAAGCATACATACTCATATTGTTTGCTATATGCCCGGCTTCTTTATTAAATGTAAAAGCATCCCAATTTCTTCCAGACAAAGCTGGAATCATCTTCATATAATACACCTCGCAATTCCCTGGATAAATTGTGAGGGGATGCCATGCCCACTATAAAGACACCTGATCACATGACAGAACTTTATCATGTTTCAATATTAAATCGATATACTGGTAAAGCCAGTCTTCTTTAAATCTAATCTTGTTAATTACTTTAGTATATGGGTCGCGATCCTCAGTCTTGATATGTTTATAACTTTTTTGAGTAGACACCACATAAAAGGACAATATTTTGAGATAATGTTTCTCATAATATTACACGACTCTTACAAGTCAATGATAAAGGACACCATCGTAACCACAGAATTCTTTTGGCATTTTACACACATAGGGTAATTATATTCATTAATTATTTTAGGAGGTTCGATGCCTGTTTTTAATGTTATATGGTTTTATTAGACTTTGTACCAGGAATTTCGAAACCGTACAACCACATATTGGCATTCATGTGATGTACTTTGAGGTGAGGAATAATTGGCTTTCTTTTATATGGCTGGCATTTTTTGAGCTGAAGCTGGCCTCTGTAGGATGTTTTTAAAAGACAATAATCTAAACCACAAAAACGCTGGAGAGGTTAGTAACAAAAAACAAAAAATGTGTACTGCTAATGACAAGCTGTTGTGACCCAATCTGAAATACCAGTTTATAGTATGTGCATCAATAATTTCGTATTTTTTTTTATTAAACAACGTGTATTACACTTGTTCAAGAAGATTCGTCTTTTCCTCCTTTTTTCCTCCTCTCTCAATGCGGTGTGCATGTTTCTAAAAGCTGAGAGTTGCTTGCAGACCATCCAATAGGTTTTGTTGCATTGATGCGTTACACAGACATCATTACTATGGTACCAGCAGGTCAGTCTGTTACATCATCACTGGGAGTATAGTATAAGAGGGAGGAGCTGTTTATCCTGATGCAAGAAAAAAGGGGTGGTGGTCATCTTTGGAGTACCTACGCAGACACTAAAAAGCTCTTACAATTTTCTATATATAGAAGCAAACTATTTAAGCTTGTTCTGTATTAATGACCCAACTGGAGTTTTGTTGCGTTAATTTATTTATGGATTATGGGTTTGTTGTACCAGACAGTCCATTCCCACATATACCCCTATTATCAACTTTTGAAAGTCGCGTCATCATAATCTTACGTGAACATCTGAATGACTGATAACTTTTTGCGTAAGTAGATGCTGTGGGTGGGTGGTGGGTACCAAAACTTACTTGCAAACTGGGCGTATCTAAAATGATACATTTCCAAAATGATGTTTCCAGCATTCCCTTAAGCGTTTTATAGTATGCAGGGGCTGTGGGTTATGTGAGTCATGATAAAACAGAACGACTCCACATGTATGATAATTATAAAAAAACACTTCTAAAGTTCCCTTAATGTCTGTACTATTCCTGACTAAGGATTTAAGTAAAGGGTAACTAACATTATTGGTCATAGTGTCATACTTTTTACCATTGAAAGGCGCCCCTCAATGCAACGCAACAACCTCAGTAAAATGCACAAATGCCAACCCAGAATTTAAATACTGGCATTCAGAACAGACATACTAGGGTCAGCCCAAGCAGATTATAAAAGTACTGGAGACCACAATGGAAGGCTATAAATACTGGAGACCCCCCTATGCACTATTGCTGGATACCCCCACAGCAGTAAATACTGATAGCGGAAACCCCATCAAAGATAAAACTATAGAACCCCATAACATGAACTAATGATACTGGAGACCCCCCAGTCAAGAAATATTGGAGAGAGAGTGTCCATAGCGCTGCTTCTTCCCCGACTGGCCCCTCCCCACTCCATGTAAAGAATAAGAAAGTCCTTGCATTTCTTTCCTTTGCTTCATGCCTCCCGTTCTGCTCCCCTCATGAATACGTACAGACACTTTAGTGCAGTCCCGTTCCTATTGTACTGCGCGACGTTATCTGGCTTTATCGAGGGTTCTAGCAGCTAAGCAGTTTATTACTTTATCTGCCAAAAATGGTAGCGCTAGTAGCTGCTTGCTTCAGTAAGCATCTCCTAGTGCCCTTTTTTAATGAGGACAGGTCCTCTTTAAGTACAGCTTATGTACATAACCATGACTGCCTGTACGCAGTTAACCCTACTGGTTACTGTCAATCTAATAGTACGTCCCTGCGGGAAGATACTAACTGGCCACCGGGGACTTTGATTACACCAGCTTTTGGCTCTGGATCGATCGCAGTTTTAAGCCCCTTACATTCCTGCCGTCCAAAGTATATATCCCTCCTGGCAAAGATTCGACCTCTTCTGGGTCAAGTCTTCCTGGTGCTTCCAATTTTCCTAGCAGTGTAGATCATGTATTTGACTTGAACCCAAGTGATCAGAGCATCGCTGGTTCAGTTTGTATAGAGGTAAAAAAATGTTTAAAAATAGTTAAAACAAAAATATTAAATAATGTTTAAATAAAATAAAAAAAATAATAGAACGCCCCTGAAATGTCACTTCCACCAAAACCTTAACCTCTTAACGACCTGACCGTGTTTTGTTTTTTTTTTTTTCATTTCCATTTTTTACTCCCCACCTATCATAAATCTATAACTTTTTTTATTTTTTCCTTCATGTAAAAAGCTCCGTGAATGGCTGTTTTCTTCTTCTCTGCGTAACAATTGCCTTCATATCGTTATTTTTGGTATTTGCTATTCATGCCGGTACTGGGAAACGGGAAAAAAATTCCAATGCAGTGAAAATTGGCTAAAAAAAAAAAAAAAAAAAACAAAACCACTTTTGTTGCGTTTCCTCCCTCCCCTCCTTTGATTTTACGGCTTTCATTTCACATTCATTGTGCACCCAAAATTACGTGCCGACTTTTATTCTTTGTGTCTGATACGATTATACGGGGATAACCAAATTTGTATAGGTTTTATAAATTTTTTCATACATTTTACAAAATTAAAACCTCCTGTACAAAAAATTGGGGGGATTTTTCCAATAACTTTTTCATATTTCGTTTACAGAGCTATGGGTGGTGTCATTTTTTGTGCCACCTTTTGATGACTTTTCAATTGCTATCATTTTTAAGACTGTACGCCTTTTGATCACTTTTTTAATAATTTCAAAATGGCAAAAGTGCCCTTTTGAGTTTTTAAGCACTTTTTTTCGTTACGGGGTTTAACACTCAGTGAAAAACAATTAATTTATTTTGACAGATTGGGCATTTTCGGACGCCCGGCGATATCTAATTTGTTTATTATCAGTTTTGAGGGAAAAGGTGTGTTGAGTTTGAATTTTTAGGTTTTTCATTATCATTTTTGTTCTCTACTACTTTTTTCGTTTTTACTATTTTTCAAACTCCCTGGGTCTTTAACACCCTAGGTTGTCTTATCCTCTCCTATCATATACGGGCCATACTATACTGAGATTTTCCTAGTCATTGGCAATTTTTTCTGTCATAGAGCGGCTGTCATAGTTAACGGATCACACGCTCCTCCTCCTATGACGTCACGGGGAGTGACGATCCTCGGCACGATGGTGACACCCATGGCGGGGTGCTAGCACTGAGTGCGGGTGTTACCGGTAAGGTCTTTGCTGGCAATATGCATCAAAGACTTACCAGCTTCATGCACCCTCTTTCATGCACAAGAACCCGACGCACCACTCCATACTTCTACGGCGCGCACATCCGTAGGGGTTAATAAGTCTAAAAAACTACAATGCACAAAAAAAAACCATATTTGGCATGCTCTAATGCTTTTAAAAGTGATAAAAAAGTTAAGTACTCTAAAATAAGGACAACTAAAAGAACACTCTCTTGAAAAATAACCCCCTTTTCAGCCTTCAGCCGATTCGTCAGCCAAAAATTAAAACAGTTATGCATTTGAAACGCTGGGGATGCGTGAAATGAACATCTTTTCCCAAACTAGTTTTTATTTCAGTAAAACTTAATAAAATAACACCCCCCCACACCACAAGAACCCGACATCCATATTTGTCTCCGTTGCTTCCCGTAACAATTGTTGAATAAAACAGATTAATTTACTGGACTCGCACAGCGAACTTCAGCACAGGAACAAAAGTTCTGGAAGGGAAAATTTGTATGAATACCGTTTAAAAATGCTCAAAAAAGTGATATTAAAAAAATGTTATGAGCACTCCAAAATACAGACGCCACTCTCACTAAAATACTAACTTTTTCGAAAAATTGAGCCTTAATCAGATATCACTGAAAATAAAATTAAATTTTTTCTTCAATTATTTTTTAATATAGTCAGTACAAGAATTGGAAAAAATAAAAAAAATCGTATAGCAGTGAGGTATTTTCATAATCAGAGGGCACCCATGGAATAAAATAATATACGATTTTCATGCTATTATGAATGCCAAAAGAAAAATACAAACAATCTTACCAAAAATTGAATTTTTTTCATTTCCTCCACCAAAAGAATCCATAGCATCTATATCAATTAGCTATAGATTACCCAAAATTATGTACCGATAAAAGTAGCATCTCATGTGGCCCCCTTTTGTCCACATTAGAAAAGGGAAATTAAAAGCCTTTAATTTGGTAATAATGCAAATCTGCTCTGGATCGCTCTCATTCTATTTAGCCCGGCCATGCTCCCGTACAGCAGGGTACAGCAGGTACACCACCTATTATGATGGGGTATTCGTACAGTTGGCAGAAATTAGGTATCGACTTTGTGGAGCCTTTTTTTTTTCTGTTAATCCATTGCAAAGTGTTTGTTTATTTTTCTCTGCCCAAAATGAAATGTAAATTGTCCAAAATATTATAATTATCAGACCATAACCCTCCATTTGTTTTAACCCCTGTAAAAACCTAAAGGTTAAACAAAATTTCTATAAAATTTGTTTTTTTTTTCATACCTTGAGGGTGGTAGTTTCCTAATGGGAGTAATTTAATAGTCTATTATTTCTATTATTTTAGTTTTAGTACAGTTTAGCCTCTCACAGTCAATTAAAAGCTGATGCAGGTCCATTAATATAGGTTTTTGTTTGGCTGATTTTTTAAAAACAAAAAATTTTAAAATGGCCCCAATTCTAAGCCCTTTACAATCGAGTAAAATAATGTGGCTCTTTAAAAAATCATGACAACTAAAGAGCATTTGGGAATGTGAGAATGAATTACTGGGGTGCTATGAACACTGCATCAAAAGTAAGAATTTAAACTATGATATTTTGCCAAATAACCGTTCTTTCATAACTAACACAAAAGATAATCATAAAAATGTTAAACTTTTTTTGAAGTACAATTTGTCACGATAAACCTCTCACAATTTCCATGGATATTCTAATCTCAAGCATTCCAAAGCAGATTTGCAAAAAAAAAAAAAAAAAAGTCCTGATGGGTGTTAATAAAGTGGACAAAGGCCTTGCTTTTTATGTACTTTGATCTACTTGTGATCTAAATTCCAGCAGACCATAGTCTTTAAGGGTTATTCCCATTATTTCGGGCCAATTTAATTTATGTTTGTATAATCATAAAGTTAAATTTTACATATACTGTTCTGTATCAATTCTTCACCTGCCTTTCTCTAGATCTCCTGCTTGCTTGTCATTCTATATGAAGCTCTATTTTACTCCAAGTGGACAGAAATCTGTCCATGTTCACACATAGGTCAACGGCTCGTTATATCATAAGAATAATCAGAAGCTGTGTCAATTAACAACGTGCACCTGTGTGACCATGGCGATTTCTGTCCACTGGAAGTAAAACAAAACTTTCCTAAGAATACACAAGACAGAGATCATAAGAAGCAGTGAAGAATTGATACAGAAAGATATATTACTAAAATGTATACGTTTTATATCCAAACAATACATTGAATTTGCCGAAATGGGAATACCCCTTTAAGGACTGGAAAAGGAGATTTGCAAGCATGACTCCTGTGAAATCTATCATATCAAGCACATGAACTATGTGGGCTGCGTATCAGATGTTGCTTCTTATTCTTATGTGCCTGTTTTATTAGCAAAGTTGAAATACGAAACTGCTTAAACTGCTCAATGCCTAAATCAGACTTTAAAATCTAGTTCAGTATTCATCATGAAATTGTAGATAATCATATGGTCCCTTCAGATAAACCCATGATTTGATATCATGTAAAGCAAAATATCATAACTAAACCATTCGAGTAGAACCAGGACTTTAAAGACTATGTACAAAAACCTTTTGGTGGCATTTTTGTTACTATTGCATTATATCTGTTATGGGCTAAAAAAAAAAAATTTTTTATTATTACAGTTTTCCTTAAAAAGAATGCCCCCAAGAGGGTCACCTATTTTCTACATCTTCCTCAACTTTACCTTTTTACTTTGAAGAATCCCCTTGGTCTGATTCAACCCACTGGCAGCCACTTTTGGGACTTTGGGTCCTGTGATATCCTGTGTACTACCAATGGGTTACATATGCACCACCGCCCCTCCTGCCAACCATGGGTCATGGGAGTTGTGTTAATAGAGGACTTCTGAAATAAGTGCACATCCCCCCCAAACATGCCTCCCCGACCTTGCTAAGCTTACAGGACTTTGTGCTGCTGACGCATAGACAAAAAAAAAAAATTTTTGGTTATGTTAGCTGTTTTAATATAGATTTCAAAAATGGGGACTTTTATTATTATATCAAAGGGGTCAAGTCTGGTATGGAAGGAATACGCTTCCAAGGAGGAGAAGGAAGACATGTGAATTTTAACTAAATTGTTAAAGAGGACCTGTCAACCACCCCCGAAAATTGTCCACAACAACCAAATATGTTCCTTCCCCCGTTCCCCCTCCCCTTTTTCCCTTGTTTCCCAATGTTCCCATTGTTTCCCTCCCCCAATCTTGTCCGCCAGCCCCTTTATATTTATTTCCAGTTTTAATAAAAATTTGTGGTGTGCCAACTTAGTTTGAGATCAACACTGATCCTCTTCAAAAACAAAACAACCAAATAAGAGATCGGGATTCGTCGTACGTCCCCTCCCCCGGGCATCGGTCTTTATTTCATGGGGGGCCACAGCCGACACCCCCCCCCCTCCACGCCCCTATCAGTGTCAGGACAATGTGAAAGAATCCTGCGGCTCTTTGTGTCCCCCTCAGAGGGGCTTATTCACAGTGCCAAATTCCTCTTTACGGATGGAAAATCCAAGGTGGAAGGGGGGGGTGCTTTCTTTTACTTTACTCTACTACCTTAACTTTTCTCCTTTTTATCTTCATAGTGAATATTGCCAACAGAACGTCCAATTGTCTTTTTAATTTATTTCACTACCTTCTACTGATATTTATTTATTTTTATATTCATTTTAACGTAACAGTAAACATGTTTCACCTTTTTTATTAACATATTGTTTAAATAACCATTCCATGAATTTTGTACTTTACATTATGATATAAAATCCCATTGGTTGACAGATGTCAAAAAATTCTCTATTACTAACATTTTATAAAATAACTTTCTTCTTCCTAAAAAATAATTTTCATTGAGCGTCACTCTCCTTGTTGTATCACACATCATAGAAGCATGGACAAATGAAGTGTTGAGATAGAAAGATGATGAAACCATCCAGGTTAATTGT
Organism: Engystomops pustulosus; assembly: GCA_019512145.1. Classification (NCBI taxonomy): domain Eukaryota; kingdom Metazoa; phylum Chordata; class Amphibia; order Anura; family Leptodactylidae; genus Engystomops; species Engystomops pustulosus. The sequence continues at coordinate 156,791,802 of CM033643.1, forward strand.
TCTGATTCTGATGTCCTTCTTATGTGCTTCAAAACAATATGACCGACCTAATCACCAGAACATAATGAAGGTTTTTGTTGTCATATGGAAAAATGTCTCCATCCAAGGAGGTCCTCCGTGGGCGTCGTCTTTACCTGAACCTCACATTACACACCAAGCTTTCTTCAAGATGTGTGCAATAGAGAACCTTAAATAAAGGGCAGAGGTAGAGCAGGAACTTCCATCAATATACGCTGCAGATTTCATTATCGCCGGACATTCCAGATCGGGGATTGCGCCAGGAACGGGTAAGCAAAGGTGTGTGAGTTTGTTAAAAAATGTTATGGAGTCAAATAGTATTTTTTAAGTCTGTGCCCATATTTGATTAGTAAATAACTATTTGTAAGGAGTATTGCAATGAATGCACGATGTGACAGAAGATGAGCCGGGAAGCCAGAAGATGAGCCCCGGACATCGGGGGAGCAGCGCTGCACATCGGGGCCACCGGAGGGTGAGTATATAAGTTTATTATTTTTTTAAATTCTGGGCAGGCTGTATACTACTGGGGGCAAGCTGTATACTACTGGGGACTGGCTGTCTACTACTGAAGACTGGCTGTATACTACTGGGGGCAAGCTGTATACTACTGGGGGCAAGCTGGGCTGGCTGTATACTACTGGGGGCAGGCTGTATACTACTGGGGGCAAGCTGGGCTGGCTGTATACTGCAGGAGGCAGGCTGTATACTACAGGGGGCAGGCTGTATATTATAGGGGGCTGGCTGGCTATATACTGGGGGAGGTCTGTGACCAATGCATTTCCCACCCTCGGCTTATACTCGAGTCGATAGATTTTCCCAGTTTTTGGTGGTAAAATTAGGGGTCTCGGCTTATACTCGGGTCGGTTTATACTCGAGTATATACGGTAATAACTTTTTCATACATGCACGGAGCTGTGGGTGGTGTCATTTTTTTGCGACTTTTGATGATGTTTTTAATGTTATCTTTTTGAGGACTGTATGGCCTTTTGATTACTTTTTATAGAATTTTTTATATTTTTCAAAAGTGGCATTTTCGACTTTGGGCGCCATTTTCCGTTACGGGGTTAAACGGTGGGAAAAATGGCTAATATATTTTGATCGGACATTTTGGGACATAATGATACCAAAGAAGTTTCTGATTCTTACTGTTTATTTGCTTTTATATGTGATCTAGGGAAAGGCGTGATTTAAACTTTTACTTTTTTTTACTATTTTTTCATATTTATTAAAATTTTTATTTTTTTTTTAAATTTTACCATTATTTCAGACCCTTAATTTAACCTTGCAGGGTCCGATTGCTAATACTATATACTGCAAGTGCATAGCTATTTCACTATGATTTCTAATAGCCTGCCATCTGCTGGCTATTAGAGATCATTGCACATGGCAAGCCTACGATTCTCAATGAGACTGTAGGCTGCCATAGCAACCGATCGCCGCCTCCGATGACATCATAGGGGCCGGCGATCGGCCATCCAAGATAGTGGCGCCCATGTAACGGTAAGTTATGAGCTGCGGTCGGGTTCAACCGTAGCACTTAACAGATTAACTGCCGCAATCGGTACCAGCACCGACCTCGGCAGTAACAAGCGGACGTCAGCTGTGCTATACTGCCGTCACCCGCTGTGTATGGAAAGAGCTCAGCTCGTTATATATATATATCACATACACCCACCGGCCAATTTATTAGGTACACCATGCTAGTAACGGTTTGGACCCCTTTTTGCCTTCAGAACTGCCTCAATTCTTCGTGGCATAGATTCAACAAGGTGCTGGAAGCATTCCTCAGAGATTTTGGTCCATATTGACATGATGGCATCACACAGTTGCCGCAGATTTGTGGGCTGCACATCCATGATGCAAATCTCCCGTTCCGTTGGATTGAGATCTGGTGACTGTGGAGGCCATTTGAGTACAGTGAACTCATTGTCATGTTCAAGAAACCAGTCTGAGATGATTCCAGCTTTATGACATGGAGCATTATGCTGCTGAAAGTAGCCATCAGATGTTGGGTACATTGTGGTCATAAAGGGATGGACATGGTCAGCAACAATACTCAGGTAGGCTGTGGCGTTGCAACGATGCTCAATTGGTACCAAGGGGCCCAAAGAGTGCCAAGAAAATATTCCCCACACCATGACACCACCACCACCAGCCTGAACCGTTGATACAAGGCAGGATGGATCCATGCTTTCATGTTGTTGACGCCAAATTCTGACCCTACCATCCGAATGTCGCAGCAGAAATCAAGACTCATCAGACCAGGCAACGTTTTTCCAATCTTCTACTGTCTAATTTCGATGAGCTTGTGCAAATTGTAGCCTCAGTTCCCTGTTCTTAGCTGAAAGGAGTGGCATCCGGTGTGGTCTTCTGCTGCTGTAGCCCATCTGCCTCAAAGTTCGACGTACTGTGCGTTCAGAGATGCTCTTCTGCCTACCTTGGTTGTAACGGGTGGCGATTTGAGTCACTGTTGCCTTTCTATCAGCTCGAACCAGTCTGCCCATTCTCCTCTGGCATCAACAAGGCATTCAAATCCCAGTAGATCAGCAGTTTCTGAAATACTCAGACCAGCCCTTCTGGCACCAACAACCATGCCACGTTCAAAGGCACTCAAATCACCTTTCTTCCCCATTCTGATGCTTGGTTTGAACTGCAGGAGATTGTCTTGACCATGTCTACATGCCTAAATGCACTGAGTTGCCGCCATGTGATTGGCTGATTAGAAATTAAGTGTTAATGAGCAGTTGGACAGGTGTACCTAATAAAGTGGCCGGTGAGTGTACATATTATGATATAGTTCGTCCTTGGTCACGAAGATGTTAAACCAGCTTCTTTTATTATATATTTCCTTGACTGATATAAATTATAGATTAGATTAATTTATATAATGTATATCAGTAACTGAAATAAATTATATACAGGCTGTCTCCAGGTTACATGCAGGATAAGTTCTTTAGGTTTGTACTTAAGTTGAATTTGTATTTAAGTCAGAAGTGGTATATTATATAATTGTAACTTCAGACAAATTTTTTTTCTGTCCCTGTGACAATTGGATTTTCAAAATGTTGTGCTGTCATGGGAACAAGGATTAACAATAAAATAAGATTACAGCTGTTCATTTCAGTCTGGGACTAAAGTAAAGCATCCAGTGAGCTTCACCAAAGGTGATAGTGGGCAGACAGGTATGTCTGTAATTAGGGCACCCTTAAGTCAGGGTCCACCTGTCAGAGATTTTTTTAATTTAGTAGGGTCATTTTTACATTGCTGCAAAATTCAACTCCTCCCCAGAAATAATAAAATCGGATAATAAATAATTTCAGGTGCCATTAAGATTCAAGTCTTAAAAATTAGGATTTGCATATTCCAGTTCTTGCTGCCTTTTCGCAGATTTAGAAAGAGCAGTACATTTGGCTTAGAGTATATTAAATGTAGTCTTCCACTGTGTATTCAAGAACCTAATTCTGCCGAGCAGTCTCTCATTTGAATCTGTATTTATTTATTTGTATATCGTGAATGAAACACTAAATCTCGGAAGATGATTATTTTCTTTTTAGTGCTCTAGTGTTTAATGCAAGGATAACCTAGGCAATTACCAATGAGTTGTGTTGTACCGAAATTACATCCTTCCAGTCTGCATGTATTGTTTAAAGAAAGGAACCATCAGTCTTCACTTCATTGTTATTCAGTTCACATCCATCACCACTGGAAGAACTAATGAAAATGTGAGGACTGCGCAATCTTATTTTACCATTGAGTATTTTCAATGTTCAGTGTATTGTTGTACCAAATTCTCTTGCCGTGTTTTGTAACATTGGAATTTGTGAACCTGACAATTACAAGATTCCTCAACCTGTCCAAAGAAAATAAACATTCAAAGATAATAAAGACTATGTTCACTGAAGTCAGATTCCAAAAGAGGGATACTGAGTAAATCTATACTGATTTGCACTGTATAATTGTAGACGGAAGGCCCTTTTGTTTCCGCCCTCCACAATGTAGCGTCCTTTTATGCAATGTACAAAAGCCCTACCAAGCAGTGCCTAATTCCAAGTGCCATACAACTTGGTCTCCAAATAACTACCATATTGTCATTTCATATTGTTGCCTAGACCAGGACCATGTACTCAATTACATTAATATAACCCAGTATTAAATAGCTAAATGATTCCCTATTTACTTGTAAGCAGTGTAAAACGTTCACGGAACTATGTTGTGGCACTTCGTATGGTACATTTACTTATTTATGCATCACAGTAGCTGATGCTGAATAATAACTCTGGAGCATCTTTACACTGCAAAGTCTAACCTTAAACCATTTATTAGTTCACTTGCTTTGCTAAAAATTTTTGTATCAAATTGATTTATCTTAAAGGAAATCTACTATTTGCTTTAATGCATTACAAACCAAACAAACCTTGAGGATGCTGTAACTACACTGATGTAGAAACATATCTTGTTTAATTCCTGAACCGAGTAGTTTTGCTGAAAAAACAATGATAAAATTATGATAATGAGGCTCTCTCAGTTCTTTGCATGGCTAAGCGCTTCTCCTCATCCTAATTATGCACTGCTTCAGCCTTGTCCCGCCCAGCATAAACTGATAATATGTCATCACTGTCAATCACTGCACCTCCCTCCACTCCCCCAGCTGCTGTCTGAGTCTCAGGTTGATTAGTCCTGTATAGATAGTTCAGGAAGCTCCGTGTAATGTGTTTATCTACCCACCCAGCTTTCCCAAGGTCCTGAATTTTATCTTTTTTTTTTTTAGCAGAACCACTCCATTCAGGGATTAAACAAGATATGTTTCTGCATACCTCCATGTCTATACTAAATATTATGCTGTACTATTATATTAGACCATACCTATGGTGTACCCATTCTCTTCTTCACCTTCTTTTAGGAAATGTAACAAAATTATTAAACTAAATTATTAAATAAACTTTTTTAGGGTTTCAAACCAGCTGCAGTGAGTAGCAGAGAAAATCAAAGAAATCCCAAGTGCTATTATTTGTGGAAAAAAATATTATCACAGTTACTCTTAAAAACTTTATCAGGACTAGAGATGAGCAAACACTTAAATGCTCAAGTGCTCGTTACTCGAGTCGAACTTTTCCCGATGCTCGAGTGCTCATATCGAATAACGAACCCCATTGAAGTCAATGGGAGACTCGAGCATTTTTCACTGAAGGAACACATTGAAAGAACACTGAAGAACACATTGCAGATGTTTGCAGATGTTTTCATTGAAAGAACACTGAAGAACACATTGCAGATGTTTCCGTACATCTGCTAACTTATTCGAAGACAGGAGTGCCAAACGGTGTTCTTCACAATAGTATGTGAAGAACACATTGCAGATGCTTCCATACATCTGCAATGTGTTCTTCACACATATTGTTCTTCACATACTATTGTGAAGAACACCGTTCGGCACTAATGTCTTCGGATAAGTTAACAGATGTACGGAACATCTGCAATGTGTTCTTCACTGTGTTCTTCACTTAAATGATCCTGTGTTCACTGTTTCGTTTCGAGTGCACTAATACTCGAACGAGCATAAAGCTCTGACGAGTTTACTCGCTCATCTCTAGTCAGGACCCATCATCTTTCCAAGTCCCAGATCCTTTAACACTGCTATTGTGTCCAGGTTGCAAATTCTATAGACTGGCCATACTTGCAAATCTATTAACTTTAAAGTAAAGTTTCAACAATCAATGAAGGTCCACGGGTGAAGTGAAAATATTATTATACCTTACCTATGGATTTTAACCTAGAAGCATCTGGCCAACAAAAAAGTTAAAAACAAACAAAAAAATAATCTATTAGATGAGTTCAGTTCAGTCTTTAGCTCTTTCTTACACCGCTAACCACTGGTAGTATGAAGGCTCTGACACAACTTTTTCTGAAAAATGCATTATTTTTTTTTTGCTCAGTGGATTTTAGCTCTTTACACTGTTTTGAATCCTGTAGTGTTTTGTAAGTATGTTAACTATAAAAATAGGACCAAGTGTTAAAAATACAGATCTCTTTTTTTTTACATCTTTTGGTGCAGCTTATTGGCAGCTACTCTTAAGCCCAAACATCTCATGGGGATCTGTTACATATGCCTTAAAGGAAACCTACCATATTGATTCTGATTAGATCTGATTGTAGGGACCTCCCCCTGCCTAACCTAACTTGTTAAAGACTTTATTTCTAGTAATATGTAAACATTTGACATGTATACTGTTTAAATAAGCACTTTCTTGGTTAAATCCATAGGTAAGCTTTATGTATGTTTCAGTTCAAATTCACCTTTGGGCTTTCTTTTATAACAAAGAGCGGTATGTGCAGGTATACTTGGAGCCAACACATACATAGCTATACTAACATAAACCGCAATTATCCACCGTGCCAATGTTATTGACTGATGTGTTAGGAAAAAGGAGGTAAACTAAATTTACATAATAACAAATAAACATGCCATATATTGTCACCAGGTTAATTAACTGAAACACTTGGTTTGTAAGAGTGCAGACAGTTCCTGGTTCTGATGTAAAGTTTGGATTTGCATTTTATACATATTAGTATGCACAGGATGAGAACATTGGTAACTGATAACTTGACTCCCCGGTGATATATAGTATTTAGTATTTTTAGTGTTAAAGGTGTATTCCCACGAAGACAAGTTTCTTATATGTACTCAGGATAACAAAATAATACATTCTTTAATTCACTGTTTTTAACAAAAATGCAGCAAGTCCAGCCTGTCTCTATCAGTCCTGGTGTACATGATTTCAGTTTTCCCTAGACACAACTCAGTAACTACTGACTTAAGGTCGGGTGGCGGCCATTTTGGATTTTTGTGGGAGATCATGCAGATGAGATTTCTATCTGTCTATGCTGTGTGGCTGTAGCTCTGCCCCCTACTCTCACTGCTCACATCCTGTCAACACATGTTGAGCACAGAGAGAGGCTGCAAACTACAAGCTACAAGCAGATAAGTGATCCGGGGGAAGGGGGAGACAGGAACATATATCTGTGAGATGTAGCATTGCTCACAGTGTAACACTGTAATGGTCTGTCAGCCTGTGTCTATCAGCCTCTGGGTAATCATCAAAATGTTTGCATTTAAAGCGAACCTATCATCAAGACACACATTTTCACTGAATGAGAGGTTCACATAGCCTTTTTAATACTTATTTACAATCTGCTTTTCATAATTAACATTAATGGTTATACTTATTTTTTTTATTTTTTAAGTTTACCTGTATCCCTGATAGCAAACTGCACACTTAGGGGTTGTCTTTTACAAGACCTTAATCATCATTACTGTGTATTTTCTGCCCTTCTATCTTTCTCCCTACCTCCTTCCTCCCCCTCCCTCAAGAAGCCGTTAGTTGACCCTGTGTTCCAAGTAAATCTCTGTCAGCTCATGTCTGCAGGACGGAGGTGGGGGGAGGAAGATCTAGTGGAGCAGAGAGGAGATGAAGATGATGGCAGCATCATTAACCAATATTAATGATAAAATCAGATTGGGAATTAGTATTAAACTGGCCATGGGAACCTTTTATTAGGGGAATATGTTCAGCATCCATTTTATTCTGCCAACTAGGTTTCCATCTTTGTATCTATAAGGATTACTCATTATCTCATTGTAAGATGGAGACTTTTTGAATATACAGTATTACTGATGGTTCTTCACAATTTAAGCAAACCTCCCAACTGTTCCGGATTTTGGGTTCTGTCCTGGGAGATAAATCCTCCAGACGCAGACAGTTGAATACAGTGGTGAAGTAGGGAGCCGGCAGCTGGTTTGGTCACCATTTGAGCCAGGGATGTCTTGTGTGAGAGAAGTCAGTAGGTGCAATGTTATGAAGTCATCACGCCTGCCAACTGCAGTGCTGTGCATAACAATTGCGGAGAAGCCAGTAGGTGCAATGTTATGATGTCATCACACCTGCCAACTGCAGTGCTGTGCATAACAATTGCGGAGAAGCCAGTAGGTGCAATGTTATGATGTCATCACGCCTGCCAACTGCAGTGCTGTACATAACACTGCGAGAGCCGTATAGAAACTGCTGTGGGGGAACAGTGTATATATATTGAGGTGCTGTGGGTTCTAATATAAGGAGCAGGAGGGACCACAATGTTCGACGTCAGGGTACAAAAAGTTATGGCATTATAAGTCTGTGCGTGGGGGAGTAAATCAAAGGGCATTACTATGTTGGGGTCACTAGGGGCCCTGTAGAGTGGGTATCATACTCTGTGAGGGTATGGGGCAGGGCAAAGGTCTGAATCATTTTAGTACTTTATAAAAATTATTATTATTTTACATTACCTGTAGCGTGTGGTTGGTCCCTGGAATGAGGTCTCAGCCTGTCTCAGTCTACTCTTGCATTCTTCTTTTGCATTCTACTCAGTGTGGAGTGTGGAGAAGAGGATCCTGAGACACAGGTACACACATGCTTCTTGCAGGGAGCCAGGTAATGTGAATTAAACTACTAAAATTATTCAGGATGCTGACAAAGGAATTTTTTAAATCCGCATAGCATGGGCTATTGGATCATGTTACCAGCTTAAAGATGCTACCAGGAGCTGCGTGCTGAAGATCTCAGGATAGGAGGATCGAAAGAGGCTACTGGGGCGTGGAGTAGCCGTGCCGTGTAGCTTCAGCCCGGCTACTCCACCCCCCACCCCTGATAGCCTCTTTCAATAATTTGCATATTAGGGCAATAAAAGATTTACAAACTTATCGGGCACTGAAAGATTAGCCCTAAAATGGGCCGTAATTGCATTTATTAGAGGAACCTGCCACTGGATCTACTTTAATAGGTAGACCCGAGATGGTAGGTTTCTTTTACTTTTTTTTTTTTTTTTTTTACAAAACACAAAACGTTGAAGGTGATGTCATTTAACTACAAAAAGCCATCAAAATGCATTAACCATGAGGCTTTTCTTTTAAAAATTATCAACCACAGCTGTGGTTTGTGACCATGTTAGCAAAGATGGCAGATCTCCAGTGAGACACAAAGAATGATTCTTACATCTTTTTTTGTATTTTCAGTTTTTCATCCTTTTTACATCTCAGTGGCACTTGTGGCATTGAAGAAACATTGAGGTCACCGGTGATTTTCTTTCTATGTTTTGATCTACTGTGACATGTTTTCTTCTGCAATATGGTGACAGTCCCACTTTATATAAGAATGACTAGTTCAAGCATTATACTAGGCAGGGGCTCACAGTGTGAAGCATTAAGGTGTGCACTATGATTACTGAGCTTCCTTGGCATGCGCAGACAATTCTCCTTTCTTCACCTTCAGGAAAGAGAATTGAGAAGCCGGTGGCTCATACTGCAGCATTGCTTTTACACAGATTTATTTGGTCTTTATACTTTCTATTTTCTGTTTGTTGTGGCCAGTTGAATTTAGAACAAAGGAATGTGGTGAATTTTTCACTAATTATTATTATTTAGAGTCTGTAATACACTGTTTGTTCAAATTAACTGTATTGTGGCTGTTGTATTAATACATAGATGTACTCTCTATAAATCTCCCAGTTCAGCTGGTTTTCTGGAACATTTAAAGAATGCCGATGTATAAGTCTTAATGATTGTGTAATAAGGCTATATAATAGTTAACCACAGATTAATTAATTTTATCTAATTTAAAAGTGCCTTGAATCAAAACTCTGGTTTAATGATCCATGCAAATGTAGTAATATTAATCTTGGGAAATTCAGTATGGAGTACAGCTTTTAGTCTCAGCTACTTGTAAACAGCATTCATATTAATAGACCATACATTTCGATGAGCGGGAACATTGGATCTTACAGTATGTAAGCCTAAATGGGTAGTCCAAACTGTAAAAAAATAACACCTACAATGTAAAAAAGCAAAATAAAAAATTCCTCTCTTCTTTAACCTGACAATCCATTACAATGATGCTCGTTTAGTCTTTCTTTAGATTTAACTACCACTATAGCCACTCACTATACCAACTATATGCTGTGCTACTAGTATCATAATGGGTTGCTGGGAAGAGGCATGAAACTGCATTGTTGCTACTATTTGGCTCTAGTGGTCACTTGTGTTTTCGTTACCATGGACAGTACCTACAGTGCTATCCAGTTCTTTTTTGCTCTGCCTTGGAATGCTTGTAATGTCATAATTCCTCTGTTGGTATCTTTAAATTCTAGGCCTTCAAGACTAGAGAACCCTCTTAGATCAACCAGTTTAATTTAGAAAAACATCACTAATTCTCCCAAGGCCAAAATTGGCTGCGTTTGAGGTTGAATTCATAGGGTCACTAAGATGATAGGATCACTGTGTGTATGATGATGGTATGATAACAAGTAACAGGTCAGACCTTATCCACATTGCTGCTACTGGACAATGCCAGGGATTTTTCATCTAATGAACCACCGTGGAATATCTGCTACGTGGAGGCCCCATGCAAGAATCCTTAGAATTGTTATTATTTCATAATCACTGCCCATGATAAGGAGTAAAAAGTCACAAGTGATCATGGTAATATGAAACAAAATCCAAAGGGTTAATAAAATAAAGAAAATACATACAAGTATGCTGGAGAATGTACATATAGTACATTTTGAACCTGTGGATATATATGGGATTTGGTGAGTGAAGCATATGCACCTTTTGGTTTTCCCAGATTTTATGAATGAGCTTCCACATGACTTCAATATCTCTGCATGTCTGGTTTAGTCAGCAGATAGGGGGAGTTATGGGGCACATTCAGGGTTTCATTTAATTGAAAGGTGGAAATCTGATATTACGGCAAGTCATGTCTTATAGTTCTGTTTATGCAACTTTCTTTCATTTTTGCTCCTAAATAAGAACTCATTTTTCAAACTGACCTCTAACCTCTTGGTTACAAAACACTAATTACTTCATCGAAGTTCTGAAAACAAAAGAATTGAGAGAGATAATTAGTCCCATTAATCATTACTTGCCACATTCAACCATGTAATAGAATGCATACATACTCATATTGTTTGCTTATAATGCCGGCTTCTTTATTAAATGTAACATCCAAATTCTTCTCCAGACAAGCTGGAATCTCTTCATATAATACACCTCGGCAATTCCCCTGGATAATTGTGAGAGGGGGATGCTGCCACTATAAAGACAACCTTGATCACATGACAGAACTTTATCATGTTTCATACAATAGGTATATGGTAAGAGCCAGTCTCTTTAATCTAATCTTGTTAATTACTTTAGTATATGGGTCAGCGATCCTCAGTCTTGATATGTTATACTTTTTGGTAGAACCACATAAAAGGACAATATTTTGAGATAATGTTCTCATAAATTACAGACTCTTACAAGTCATGATAAAAGGACACCATCGTAACCAAAGAATGCTTTGATGGCATGTACACAGCATAGGGTAATTATATTCATTAATTATTTTTAGGTCGATGCCTGTTTTTAATGTTAGATGGTTTATTAGACTTTGTACCGTAATTTTGAAAACCTTACCACATATTGGCATTCATGGTGATGGTACTTTGATGGTGAGGAAATAATTTGCTTCTTTATGGCTGGGCATTTTATTGAGCTGAAGCTGGCCTCTGTATGAGGTATTTAAAAAGACAATAGTCTAAACCACAAAAACAGCTGTAGAGGTTAGTAAAAAAAAAAAAAAAGAATGTGTACTGACCTAATGAAAGTTGTTGTGACACAATCTGAAATACGCAGTTTATTAGTATGTGCATCAATAATTTCAGTATTTTTTTTTATTAAACAACGTTGTATTAAACTTTGTTCAAGAAGATTCTTCTTTTCTCCTTGTTTTCCTCCTCTCTCATGCGGTGTGCATTGTTTCTAAAAGCTGGAGAGTGCTTGCAGACCATCCAATAGGTGTTGTGCAGTGATGGCAGTTACAGACATCATTACTATGGTAACAGCAGGTCAGTCTGTTACATCATCACTGGAAGTAGAGTATAAGAGGGAGGAGCTGTTATCCTGATTGCAGAAAAAAGGGAGTGGTGGTCATCTTTGAGTTACCTACGCCGACACTAAAAAGCTCATACAATTTTCTAGATTATAGAAGCAAACTATTTAAGCCTTGTTCTGTGATTAATGACACTGAGTTTTGTTGCGTTAATTTATTTATGGTATTATGGGTTTTTGTAACAGACAGTCATATTCCCACAATACCCCTATTATCAACTTTTGAAAAGTCGCTCATCATAAATCTGACGTGAACATCTGAATGATCTTGATACATTTTGCGTAAGTTAGATGCTGTGGGTGGGTGGTGTGGGTAGACAAAACTTGCAAACTGGCGTATCTAAAATGATACATTTCCAAAATGATGTTTCCAGCATTCCTTAGCGATTTATAGTATGCAGGGCTGTGGAGTTGGAGTCATGATAAAACAGAACGACTCCACATGTATGATGAATTATAAAAAAACATTCTAAATTTCCCTTAAATGTCTGTACTATTCCTGATCTAAGGATTTAAGTAAAGGGTAAACTACATTTATTGGTCATAGTGTCATACTTTTTAACTTTAAAGGGCCGCCCTCAATGCACCAACAACCTCAGTAATGCACAAAATGCCAACCCAGAATTTAAATACTGCATTCAGAACAGACAATATTAGTGCAGACCCCAAGCAGATTATAAAAGTACTGGAGACCACATGGAAGGCTTTAAATACTGGAGACCCCTACTGCAGACTATTGCTGGATACCCCATAGCAGATAAATACTGATACGGAAGACCCCATCAAAGATAAAACTAGAGAACCCCAGAACATGAAACTAATGATACTGGAGACCCCCAGTGCAGATAAATATTGGAGAGAGAGTGTCCATAGCGCTGCTTCTTCCCCGGACTGCCCCTCCCACTCCATAGGCCGGCATTGATTGCCTGGCTTCATGCCTCCCAGTTCTGCCCCCTCATGAATACGTCAGACCACTTTGAGTGCAGTCCGCGTTTCTATTGTACTGCGCGACAGTGTCTGCTGGCTTTATCGGAGGGTTCTGATAAAGCTAGCAGTTTATTACTGCCAAAAATGGGGTAGCGCTAGTAGCTGCTTGCTTCAGTAAGCATCTCCTAGTGCCTTTTTTATGAGGGACAGGTCCTCTTTAAGTACAGCTTATGTACATAACCCATGGACTGCCTGTACTCAGTTAACCCCTACGGTTACTTCAATATAATAGTACGTCCCTGCGGGAAGATACTAACTGCACCGGGGAATTTGATTACGACCAGCTTCTGCCTCTGGATCAGATCGCGAGTGTTAACCCCTTACATGCTGCGGTCAAGGTATATCCCTACCTGGCAGATTCGATCCTCTTCTGGGTCAAGTCTCCTGGGGCTGTCCAATTTTCCTAGCAGTGTAGAGCAGTGTATTTGACTTGAACCAGTGATCAGAGCATCGCTGGTTCAAGTTTGTATAGAGTAAAAAAATGTTTAAAAATAAGTTTAAAACAAAAATATTAAATAAATGTATTAAAATAAAATAAAAAAAATAAAATATAACCCCCTGAAATGTCACTTTTCCACACAAACACTTAACCTCTTAACGACCTGACCTTTTTTTGTTTTTTTTTTTCATTTCCATTTTTTACTCCCCACCTTCATAAATCTATAACTTTTTTTATTTTTCCATGTAAAAAGCTCCGTGATGGCTTGTTTTCTGCGTAACAAATTGCACTTCATAGCGGTATTTGGTATTTGCTATTCCATGCCGTGTACTGGGAAGCGGGAAAAAAATTCCAAATGCAGTGAAAATGGCTAAAAAAACCACTTTTGTTGCGTTTCCTTGGATTTTACGGCTTTCATTGTGCACCCAAAATTACGTGCCTACTTTATTCTTTGGGTCGGTACGATTACGGGGATACCAAATTTGTATAGGTTTTATAATGTTTTCATACATTTACAAAAATTAAAACCTCCTGTACAAAAAAATTGGGGGGATTTTTCCAATAACTTTTTCATATTTCGGTTTACAGAGCTATGGGTGGTGTCATTTTTTGTGACTTTTGATGACGTTTTCATTGCTATCATTTTTAGGACTGTACGACCTTTTGATCACTTTTTTATAATTTTCAAAATGGCAAAAAGTGCCATTTTTGAGTTTTAGCACTATTTTTCGTTACGGGGTTAAACTCAGTGAAAAACAATTATTATATTTTGACAGATTGGGCATTTTCGGACGCGGCGATATCTAATTTGTTTATTATCAGTTTTAGGGAAAGGTGTGTGATTTTGAATTTTTAGGTTTTTTCATTATAATTTTTTTCTCTACTTTTTTCGATTTTTACTATTTTTCAAACTCCCTAGGGTACTTTAACCCTAGGTTGTCTTATCCATCCTATCATATACTGCCATACTACTGAGGATTTTCCTATTCATTGCAATTTGCTGTCATAGAGCGGCTGTCATAGTGACGGATCACCGCTCTCCGATGACGTCACGGGGAGTGACGATCCTCGGCAAGATGGTGACACCCAGGCGGGGTGCTAGCACTGATTGCGGGTGTTACCGGTAAGTCTTTGCTGCAATATGCAGCAAAGACTTACCAGCTATCATGCACCCTCTTCATGCACAAGAACCCGACGCACGCCATACTTCTACGGCGCGCATCCGTAAGGGGTTAATAAAGTCTAAAAAACTACAAATGCACAAAAAAAACACATATTTGGCATGCTCTAATGCTTTTAAAAGTGATAAAAAAGTTAAGTACTCTAAAATAAGACAACTAAAAAGAACAACTCTTCTTGAAAAAAATAACCCCTTCAGCCGATTCGTCAGCCAAAAATTAAAAAAGTTATGCATTTGAAAAGATGGGGATGCGTGAATGAACAATATTTTCTCCAAACTAGTTTTTATTCAGTAAAACTTAATAAAATACACCCCCCCACACACACACACATATTTGGTATCGTTGCTTCCGTAACAATCTGTTGAATAAAACAGATTAATTACTGGACTCGCACAGCGAACTCGCACAGGAACAAAAAAGTTCTGGAAAAGGGAAAATTTTTATTGAATACCGTTTAAAAATGCTCTAAAAAGTGATTTAAAAAATGTTATGCACTCCAAAATAAGACCACTAAAAATAACAACTTTTCTAAAAAAATTGAGCCCTTAATCAGATTATTCAGCTGAAAAATAAAATTTAAATTTTCTTCAAATTATTTTTTATTCAGTAAAAGTGGGAAAAAATAAAAAAAATCTATATAAGTGAGGTATTTTCATAATCAGGGCAACCCATGGAATAAAAATAATATACTATTTTCATGCTATGATGAATGGCCAAAAGAAAAAAATAAAAACATCTTACCAAAAATTTGATATTTTTCATTTCCTCCACCAACAAAGAATTAATAGCATCTTATCAATTAGCTATAGATTACCCAAAATTATGTACCAGAAAAGTGCATCTCATGTGGCCCCTTTATGTCCACATTAGAAAAAGGAAATTAAAGCCTGTACAATTTGGTAATGCAAATCTGCTCTGGATCGCTCTCATTCTATTTTATGCCCGGCCATGCGCCCGTACAGCAGGTTACCACATATATGGGGTATGCGTACAGTTGGCAGAAATTAGGTATCAGACTTTGTGGAGCCTTTTTTTCATTTAATCCATTGCGAGTGTTTGTTTAATTTTCTGCCCAAAATGAATGTATTGTCCAAAAATATTATAATTTGCAGACCATACCTCCATTTTGTTTTAACCCCTGTAAAACACCTAAAGGGTTAACAAATTTCTTAAAATTTGTTTTTTCATACCTTGAGGGGTGTAGTTTCCATAATGGGGTAATTTAATAGTCTATTATTCTATTATTTAGGCCTCTCACAGTCAATTAAAAGCTGAGCAGGTCCTTATAAATATAGGTTTTGCTGATTTTTACCAAAAAATTTTAAAAATGGCCCTCAAATTCTAAGCCCCTTTACAATCGAGTAAAATATGTGGAATCTTTAAAAATCATGACAACATAAAGCAGACATTTGGGAAATGTGAGATATGAATTAATTTGGGTGCTATGACTATCTGCATCAAAAGTAGAGAATTTAAAACTATGATATTTGCCAAATATCCGTTCTTTTCATAACTAAACACAAAAGATATCATAAAAATTTTTAAACTTTTTTGAAGTACAATTTGTCATGAGAAAACAATCTCAAAATTTCCTGGATATTTTAAAGCATTCCAAGCAGATTTGCAAAAAAAAAAAAAAGTCCTGATGGGTTAAATAACAGTGGACATGCTTTTTATGTACTTTGATCTGACTGTGATCTAAATCCAGCAGACCATAGTCTTAAGGGTATTCCCATTTCGGCAAATTTAATGTTATTGTTTGTATAATAAAAGTATACAATTTTACAATATACTTTCTGATCAATCTTCACTGCTTTCTAGATCTCTGCTTGCTGTCATTCTATAGGAAGCTTCTATGTTTACTTCCAGTGGACGAAATCTGTCCATGGTCACACAGTGCACGGCTCGTTATATCATAGAAGTAATCAGAGCTGTGTAATAGACGCCGTGCACCTGTGTGACCATGGTCAGATTTCTGTCCACTGGAAGTAAACATAGAACCTTTCTACAGAATGACAGGAAGCAGAGATCTAGAAAGCCGTGAAGAATTGATACAGAAAGTATATTAAAAAATTGTATAACTTTTTATTATACAAACAATAACATTAATTTGCCGAAATGGGAATACCCTTTTAAGGACTGGAAAAGGAGATTTGCAGCATGAATGTCCTGTGAAATCTATCATATCAAGCACACTAAATGTGGGCTGGTATCAGATGTTGCTTCTTATTGTGCTGTTTTAGCAAAGTATGAATACGAAACTGCTTAAACTGCTCAATAGCCTAAATCTGACTTTAAAATCTAGTTCAGTATATCATCATGAAATTTGTAGACTAATCATATGGTCCCTTCAGAATAAACCCATTATTTTGATATCAATGTAAAGCAAATATCCATAACTAAACCATTCAGGTATAACCAGGACTTTAAAGACTATGTACACCTTTTGTGGCATTTTTGTTACTATTGCATTATATCTGTTATGGGCTAAAAAAAATTTTTTATTACAGTTTTCCTTAAAAAGAATGCCCAAAAGAGGGTCACCTATTCTCTACATGCTCCCATAAACTTTACCTTTTACTTGAAGAAGCCTTGGGTCTGATTACCCACTGGCAGCCACTTTTGGGACTTCCTGTGGTATCCTGTGTACTACCAATGGGTTACAATATGCACGCCCCTCCAACCAGTGTCATGGGAGTTGTGTTAATAGAGGGACTTGAAATAAGTGCACATCCCCGACCTGTGCTAGCTTACAGGACTTTGGTGGATTGCTGACGCATAGATTGGGTTAGTTAGCTGGTTTTAATATAGATTTAAAAAATGGGGACTTTTATTATATACAGGGGGTCAGAGTATGGATTATGGAAGGAATAGCTTCCAAGGGAGGAGAAGGAAGAACATGTGAATTTACTAATTGTTAAAGAGGACCTGTCAACCCCGAAAAATTGTCACACCAAATATGTTCCCCCCAATCTTGTCCCCAGCCCCTTTATATTTATTCCAGTTTTATAAAAATTTGTGTGTGCAAACTTAGTTTGAATCAACCTGATCTCTTACCAAATAAGAGATCGGATCGTCGTACGTCCCCGGGCAGTCGGTCTTATTCATGAGGGGGCCAGCCGACACACCCCCTCCACGCCCCTATCAGTCAGGGACATGTAAGAATCGCTGCCGGCTCTTTGTGGCCGCAGAGGGGCTTATTCACAGTGCCAACAGGTCCTCTTTAAGGATGTGAAAATCCAGGTGGAAGGGGGGGGGCTCTTTTTACTCCTTTTTATCTTCATAGTGAATATTGCCACAGAACAGTCATTGTCTTTTATTTCACTACCTTCTTACTGATATTTAATATTTTATTCATTTTAACGTAACATTAACATTTTTACACTTTTTTAACATAGTGTTTAAATAACCATTCCATGAATTTATGTACTTTACATATGATATAAATCATATTGGTTGAAAGATGTAAAGAAATTCTCTAACATTTTATAAAATAAACTTTCTTCCTAAATAATTTTCATTGAGCGCAATCTCCTTGTTGTATCACATATGAAGCATGGACATTAGGTTGAGATAAGAAAGAGGATGAAACATCCAGGTTAATTGTTCTGATGTCCTTCTTATGTGCTTCAAACAATATGACCTAAATCAACAGAAAATAAATGATGTTTGTTGTCATGGAAAATGTCTCCATCCAAGGAGGCTCGGCGTCGTCTTTACCTGACCTTCAGCATTACAGCTTTCTTCAGATGTGTGGCAATAGAGAACCTTAAATAAAGGGCAGAGGTAAGAGCAGGAACGCCATCAATATAACAAACAATTGTGAATATGTGGGAGGATTCCTAGCGGCATCTACCAGGCACTTCTCTGCTGTTGCTAGGAGACCCCTTTCCATGGAATACCTGAAGCTTTGATGTCCCTGTTGTTTAGCTGCAGCATTGATGAAAACACATATTCCAAGTAACCAAAGGAGACATGTACAATATAGTTCTCACTTTCTAGGGGTGATGTCCTATATTCTTATAGTGAAGGTGATCACAGCCGACAGGAAAAATTTGGAGGTAAAGTAAACCTGTAAGTAAAAATTACATTTGATGCTCTTTGCTTCACTTGTGTTGTGTTTACGGGTGAAGGCCAGTGTGTTGGAATTGTACCAGAAATGTGAATTGAGGAAAGCAGCAATATAGAATGATATTGTAGAGGCATGTGCAGCCGACAGTGGCAAAAAGTGGATTAGAATTGAAGTGACTTTTTCCTATTGAGTCAGCCGGATGTTCCTGAGCTGCGCTGCCCCCTCCGTCTTGTAAACGCACCCCCTTCACATACCCTGCACCCACCTCCTTCTAAGCTGCAGCACATAAAGGGGTATGAATGACACATCCTGGAGGAAGGGGGAGCAGCAGCCTGACTCATGTCAGCTCAGAAACATCCATCTGACTCACATGATTACAATACAGAGTGGGTGTACAGTTTATAGTTCACAGGAGCCGCTGACTCATTTTAATACCATTGTGCAGAGCAACTTAGTACAGTAAAGAGGTAGGACCTTTGGTTTGGAGAGCAAGATGTGCCTGAAAGGTTCCCTTAAAGGACATCTACCACCAGGATGAAAGACTGTATGCAAATGAGCCTGAGGGGTTCCAGGCTCCATTAACACCTATGGAGCCTGGAGCCCTTCAGGTTCATTTGCATACAGTCCTTCATCCTGGTGATAGATGCCCTTTAAATTAGTGAATCTGTCCACTGTGTTTTAGACATTTCTATAGCACTTCTATAGAATCTGATCTTAGAACTCATATCTTGCATTTTATTTGTTATTCCTCCATAAAATCTATAAATTAAATACCCTTCAGCCTTAAACGGTTGTTCCCCCTACATGCTTCCAAAATGCTAGTTATATTAATAGGAAGGGTTAACAGTAACAGAAACATCATTTATAATTCCTGCATCTAATCTAAAAAAATCTTAAAAAGGACCATTCATTTGCATTGATGATGTTTTATCAATACATACTGAACCTATAGTTAGACCAAGTTACATCTGCAGTGTGCCTTTTATTATAAACTGAAGTGTCTTAGCTGTCACACCTTTTCCAGTCTAAACAATGGAATCTCTATCTTATTTGAACTTAATTTAATATAGAAAGTTAATGATTTTTGACTTTGGGCGAATCGGGAATGGTTATCCAACTCCTATACAGAGATTTAGACTTCGCTGTAACGAGGATACAAGTCCACTCCCTCTCAGAGTAGTCCCAGTTTAGACAGTGGGCTGGTCACCAGAGTTCGAGCAATGCATGGGCAGAGATTCTGATTTTAGGGAAAGTTGCAATCCAACAGAACCCAAATAACAAGTTGTAGTTTAGAGGATAGGCAGCAAACAGGTAGAATCCAAGGTACCGATGAAAGGTCAGTTAACCTCTTTACGACATGTGACATAACTGTACATAACATGTTGGTTAATGATGAATGGAGCAGGCTCATGGGCTTAGCCCGCTCCTTACCCTCAGCTGACACCCTTTGAGTTAACCCACCCTTATCCTGGAATCCGGCCGGCGCCCCCACTGACATCATCGGAGAGCAACAGCCAGTTGCTATGACAGCTACAATTCTTCTGTGGCTGTCATAGCAGCATCAGGCTATTTTACAGTTTAAGACAATTTACAATATACTGTTATACTGCAATGTTGAAGTATATTGTACAAGTGATCAGACCCCCTAGGGTTGAGGTAAAAAAAAGGGGGTTAAAAAAAGAAAATTAAATTATCCATTTACCCTAGACTTGATATAATATTAAATAAACAATAAAAATCAAATCATAAACATGTTAGGTATTGCCGTGTCTTAAAATGCCCGATCTCTCGCTCTCTCTCTCTCTCTCTCTCTCTCTCTCGCTCTCGCTCTCGCTCGCTCGCTCTCTCTCTCGCTCTCGCTCCTCTCTTCTCGCTCTCTCGCTCTCGCTCTCACTCGCTCGCTCTCTCGCTCTCTCGCTCTCTCTCGCTCTCTCTCTCTCTCGCTCTCTCTCGCTCGCTCTCTCTCGCTCTCTCTCGTGCTCTCTCTCTCTCTCTCTCTCATATATATATATATACTGCTATTCGTGGCATTGAACCCCGTAATGGAAAATAGCACCCCAATGGTCAAAACATCACTTTTTGTTCATTTTGCAACACATAAAAAATGTAATGAAAGGTGATCAACAGTCCCCAAAATAGTAGCAATGAAAACGTCACCATGCCCCGCCAAAAATTATACTTCACACAGCTCAATTTTCCAAAGTATGAAGAAGTTCTTAGTGTCAAAATATGGAAAAATGAAGACATTTTTTTTTATTTTTTAAAACCAAATAAAACCTAAATAAATTTGGTGTCCCCAAAAATGTCCCAGAAGTTAAACATAATTTTAGATAATTGGTCTCGAATGGCAGCTAGAAGAGGTAAATCCTTAGGAAATTCCTTGTCCTACCTCTGTAGAGGAAGTTTCGGCCAATAAAAAAAAAAGATATGTTGTTCTCAGAAAGGCCATTAAAACTATCACTATCGTTAAAAAGAACCTATGCCATTAAAACTACCACTCTTTCATCTACGTTTTTGAATAAATATTACATGATACAATCGTTCATGAACTGTGATACTGCAAATGTGGTATATGCTATTAGATGCGCTGCAAATCTATATGGATGCAAGAAGGTCAAGAGAAGAATTGCAGAACATGTTGGCTATATTATTAACAGACCACAAGCCTCAGCAGCTACCAAACATTTTGTAGAATGTCACCAAAATATTCCTGTATTAATTTATTTCAAGTTCTTCAGCCATAGTAGAAATATGGCTGTATAAAAATAGAATGTAAGTATTTATTATGGCTGAAGAAGTTGAAATAAATGAATGCGAGAAATATTGGTAAAAACATAGGGCCTTTTTCACTTACGGACGGATAATTGTTGAGTTTATGAAAAGAGGGAAAACCATGACAAAAATGAACTTGTAAAATAGAAAACTTTATTGATAACAAATTAATTCTTTAAAATGTACTAAAAATGTACTTGGGTCTGATATTTTTTCAAATAACTGCATGTTTATTTGTAGTATTTATCTGCTTAACTTCTGTGTCTGGGCATGAGTTTTTGTTATGTGGTGCAGTACATATTACTGCCATTAGGAGCAGCGCTCCCTTTGCACTACTCTATATACAGCTGTGTACCCTTACCTGGGTTGTTCACGCATTGTTTCTCCTGGAATTTTTTAGTACATTTAAAAGGATTAATTTGTTATCAATAAAGTTTTTCTATTTTACAAGTTCATTTTTGGCATGGATTTCCCTCTTTTCGTCTAGTTTTTGGTATTTATTCAATAATTGTGAGGGCCACCTCTGACCACTCTGGCATAGTGGAGTTACCTTCATGATTAGGTCTTAAGTGACCTCTGTTATTGTTGTTAATCGTTGTTGTGTTTTGTTATGTTGAGGTTATGAGTTTACCTTTTTTTTTTTTTACCCTGATTGATTATTCCCCACGTATGTCGAAACACGATCCGTGTATTATATTGAACCAAAAAAATTAACTTTTTTTTTTGTAATCGAAACAGTCAGCGACCCAAAAAGAAAAGGAAACTCCTGCTGAGGGATGCCTTTTGGATACTGAATATAGATACAAAGTTTCCAAGGGGCCTAAATTGGAAATAAGATTAACTTACATTTATTAAATTTGCATTGGATCCTTCTCTCCCCAGTAAGGTTTATGACTACCGTTCCTGACGTCTGTACAGTTTGTGTATCATCAATGTTAGTGGCTACATTTTCACACGTCTGCACAGCCTGTGCTTTATCCATTCCAGGGTAGCCATCAGATTGATGTGTCACTGCTCCAGCTTTCCATTGAGTCACATGCTCTAAGTATATGCGCGTATAGTATAGATCAATCACAACGTTTAGGAATTAATTTGCATTTCTAAGCTTTTATTTGTACTCTAAAGGTTTTTGTAATCTGTTCTCTTGAGCAAGCGGAAAGGAAGTGGGTGTGTCCTTTAGACTACCAGCCTTGGTTTTTTAAATATATTTCATTTTTGTTATAAGGCTGACATGCTTGACAAAGGCCATTTTTTTACATTTAGATGCACTTTTATGCCCTGTATTACCACCATGTCTGTATACTCACAGATTGGATTATATGAATTTCTAATTCGAATGTTTTGAAATAACTAAAGAATATGAATTTTAAAGGCCGACAGATTTCTCCATATATTTTTTGCATCTATTTATATTAGAATTGAATATGACTGATGCCAATTATCAGTTCACAGTAACCCACTACAATTACTGGCCGGAGTAATGACAACAGTGGATCAGGAATTTGACAGTGAGCACCAGACAACTTTGGTATTTGTGTGAGGTGAGGATGGCTTTTCTTTAAAGGGGTTGTCCACTTTCAGCAAATAATTGTTATTGTTTGTGTAATGAAAAGTTATACAATTTTCCAATATACTTTCTATTTCAATTCCTCAGTTTTCTAGATCTCTGCTTGCTGTTCTGTTATAGAAAGCTTCTAGGATTACTTCCAATGGATAGAAATCTGTCCATGGTCTTGTGATGGACACACAGGTGCACGAGCCGTAAGTATCTCACGGCTCTGAATACTCTCTGTGATAATAACAGAGCTTACACCTATGTGTCCATCAGAGTCCTATCCACCGCAAGTAAACATACAACCTTTCTATAGAAGGACAACAAGCAGAGAAAGCCATAATGAATCAATACAGAAAGCATTTTGCTAAATTTTGTAACTGTTCCTTACATAAACCATATCAATTATTTGCTGAAAGTGGACAAACCCTTTAATGCAAATAATGTATATTTATGGTGAGGGGGTTTTAAATTTATTTTTTATTTCAGGGGACTGCCCTTTTAATATATTCACTATTTTCTCAAAACTGTATCACCACCAAGTTTTATTTTTTTAATATATTGTTCTTTATCATTATATAGTATAATAATTATTATTGAATGATACAGCTGTTGGAGTAACTATTTTTGAAATGTATTACTCATGAATCTTTAGAGATTTAGGGAATTCTTTTTATTTTCACTTGGCACCTTGTAGTTCTATACTGTGTACTATAGTTTAGCTGTTTTGTGCATATTCTTGAACTTGATAAAGATTGTAGTTTGTAGATACATGTCAAAATGCACTGTATGGATTAAATAAAAGAACATACAGTATGTGTGGATGCCACTACTATCCTTTCATTTTTGTCAGCAATTCTTAAAGTCTTGATCCCTTTTGTGCTGACAGTGAGAACCTCTAATGGTAGAATCCCCTGTATCGGGCTACAGCTATTACTTGACATGGTTTACAAACAATAATTCTACCTCAACTTTTTATCTAATACTGTATTGAACAATCAGTAAAAATGAGTATAATACCACCACAACTGTAATTACTTCATACTCCCCAAAAGTATTGAACCACCATGTGTCATTTACCTGCCAGTCCACCATAATGCCCCAGCAATGCAACAAGAGATGTTTTGCAAAGGCAAAATGGTATAGAAAATTGACAACTAAATCACCACTGATGAATAAACCTCCAGCTGATTAAAGGTTAAAACACTGTCAATGTGTGGCTCCTTTTCAATAAATCTCCTACATATTTTTGCATGTAAATATATCGGTAGGTTTGCTTCCTTTTTAGAGTTTCAGCCTTTCCTTGTTATCCACATCATGCTCTCTGCATGTACAGGCAGTCCACTGTAAGTCGCAACTGTATACAGGCGGTCCCCTACTTAAGAACACCTGACTTACAGACACCCCCTAGTTACAAACGGACCTCTGGATATTGGTAATTTGCTGTACTTTAGTCCTAGGCTACAATAAACAGATGTAACAGTTATCACAGGTGTCTGTAATTAAGATTTATTGTTAATCCAGGTTCTTATGATAATCCAACACCTTTAAAATACAATTGTCACAGAGACCAAAAAAAATTTTGACTGGGGTTACAATAATAAAGTATACGGTTCCGACTTGCATACAAACTCAACTTAAGAACAAACCTACAGACCCTATATTGTATGTAACCCGGGGACTGCCTGTACTTTATAATTGTAACCCCAGCTAAAATTATTTTGGTCTCTGTAACAATTGGATTTTAAAAATGTTGGGTTGTCTTAAGAACCAGGATTAACAATAAAGCTTCATTGTAGATACCTTTTGATAACTGTTACGGCTGTTTTTTGTATCCTGGGACTAAAGTACCATGGATTGCCGACATTCAGAGGCCCGATTGTAACTAGGGGTCATCTGTAAGTCGGATGTTCATAAGTAGGGGACCGCCTGTATAAACACAACTTCTTGTTTCTCACACCTTCAGTCCATCCAAGCTCCACTGCGTCTTTTGTTTCTCACAGTCCATCTCACTGACATGGGAAGATAGGAGGGATGCAGGATAAGTCATAATCTCCTGATGGTGGTTCCGCCTATTTATCAGTGCACAGACATGTGAAAAAAGATCCACAGAGAGTTTACAGACAGCACTAAAGTAAGCATCATGCATGATGAATCAATTGATGAATATCCAGGAATCATTATTAAGGCAGTAAAGGCACACTGGTATTTTATGTAAAAGAGTGGCCAATTCCTTTAAGAAATTCTGAAACATGACTTTGATTATCAGCATAACCAGAGCCACACCAGCATAGAGTTATGGATAGCTGTATGACATGCTATTGTTTTACCTCTCAAAAAGTACTTGCACAGTAGACATATTTTCCCCAGGATGCAGTTTTCTCAAGACTCTCAACTGCCTTGATACTCTTTTCCAACCACCAGTTAGAAATAGAATATCAGGCAATACCACCCATGTGGTGAAACAAATAAACCTTAGTAAGAGAGGAACCTGGAGAGAGTCACTTTCGTATTTGGCTCTCATGTTCCATTGCAGCTTTTCGTCATTTCTTAGTGTTTAACTAGCAACAATTCTCTTTCTAAAGTTCAATATAAAACTTTTCTGCTTCATGCCTCTAATACATTGGATTATGTCCCCAGTCCTGTAGTGGAATTATTTTTGATACTGGATCATCTCAAGAGCTTTAATAAATGGATTTTGCTGTAGTTTTGAGAGCGATTTATTGTACTATAACTGTATTGCTACTTTACTGCAAAGATTCAAGTATAACATTTTCTGTGTGCAGTTTCTCAGATGGTATCTATTAAATTTCTATCAAACTTTTTTAAGTATTATTTCGTGGCTACTCACTGCTTAACTTTCTAATTCAATTTTTTAGTAAACTAAGCGCAACTTGTTCCACTTCACTTTGCTTTGAAATCTATGAAATATAGAAATCTGCACTGTTGGATAAATTTTTGATTTTTAACGGCAAATATTCTCCTGCTGTTTAGCCTCTCAGGTCAGAGGTGAGGATTTACATGAGGGATGCCACCAACCAGCTAGCTAGATATCATGATTCACACCCTGAAGTGTACCAAAACAGTTTTTTGTCTCCTATTCTCTACTCTCTTCCATCTTTAGTTGCTGTGGAAGCCACCACTGCCTATGGACACAACCCAGGGCTTGTATTGATTGTTCCTTGTCCTAAACACTTGCTATGCCCTCACTCATACCCCCGCTTCATCTTTTGCTTATGTATTGGATCTTTCATGATCCTACTTTTAACTGCCCTTACTGTCGGAACCTTGGCAATCATGTCTTATTCACTGGTTAATTTCTTTTATGTGTTGACATTATGCTGCTTATTTGGTGAAGCTACCTGCTCATCACTCCCCTCCGGAATGGTGTCTCGTGTTTTTACAATTATATTTGCAGATCACATGTCACATGTTTTCCCCTGAACGGGCTTTACTGTGCACAAAAGTTCTATTTTATTTTTTTAAATGCCTCTCTTTATCATTTCACTGTCTAACAACCTACATTTTCATTATGGCGTTTATCGTCAAAGTGAAGATCTATATAACATTTGCTTTATATGTCTATCGTTAAATGACAAAAATAATAACCATTTCTGGATTAAATATATAATTTCTTGATTTGTAATATTCTAAAAAATTTACATAAAGCAACACGGTATTATATAGTTATGTTCCAGTAAAAATAGTACAACATCTCACAATGAAAGACTTTGCAAGAATATGTCTGTGAAGGCTGAACACTTGTCATACTTCTTTGAGCTACGTACCATCCATGCATCATTATCTTCAAGGTCGCTTCTGCAATGCCTTAGCAGAGTAGAAAAATGTCATGTGCCTTGGGACTGAGTCATATTTTTTTCTTTGCTATTTTTACCAGTAAGCTTCTTACTGTTTCCAGCTCCAATTAGATCTTACATGAAAACATTCAACTATTTGAATGTTATCTCAATAGGCAGTCTTCTAGACACCAGGCAGATCACTTTACAAGAGCATGAAAGCAGTATTTTTTGTAATGATTAATGTATATATAGTGTAATACATATATAAATGAACATATGTTTAGACTGCATTGTTTTAAAAATGCACACCTTTTTGGTTCTATGCTTTTAGCTTCCTGTTCAAAAACAACACAACAGATTTCAATATAAAGGCATTTTTTTTGTAAAAATGTAACCAACATTTAATTTTCTTTGTTTTGGAAAATGATGTCCTAGTCTTAACTACATTCTCTCAGTTCACTGAATTTTGATGACAGTCTATTGTAAACAGCCCCTTTAGTAACCTTCCACAATCTTAAAGGAAATCTACCATTTGTTTTTATGCATTATGAACCAAACATACTCTGAAAATGCTACCTTTGCCCCTGAACAGGCTTTACTGTCTATCCTTCTGGGTTCTATTTCTATAAAAGGCTTATTTTGCCTTTACAGCAGGTGATACCCAAATTGTAAGTATACTCCATTTCCCCCTAGAGCTGATTTGGTTACCACTATAATACTGCTTTATGCTAATGAGTAACTGAAAATAGAAGACAAATGGAGTCTGGCTGTGTCCTCTACTTGGGACCCTTGAGGCTCTGGCAATCTCATTAGCTGGGTCTCCTCACCAAACCTGAAGCAACTGGTTGTCCGGAGTGCCCGGAGACCTCCATCAGAAAATGGTACCTCATCCTGCCTGCAAAGCAGGTGTAAAACATGCCAGCACATTTGCACAGGTGACCAAGTACCTGTACCTCAATCACAGCAGATACATAAGATCAAGGGGACCTTTTCCTGCAGGTCCTCCAATGTGGTCTACCTTATTATGTGTCAACAGTGTCCAAACAGGCCTTTATGTTGGGGAAACATGCCAGAGACTCCATCAGCGCATGAGCTCGCACCGATCTGATATTAAAAATGAAAGGAAAGATCTGCCAGTGGCTGCACATTTCTCCAGAGAGGACCACACTATGGAAGATTTGCAGATTACTATTTTAATGGGACATTTTAAGACACAGAGGGAAAGGAAAGAATGGGAGTATAAATTAATGAGGAGATTCAACACCTTTGACCTGGAGGCCACAATCAGATAAGAGCCAGGGCTCTTGTGTCGTGCCTCACAGGTTTTAACTGATTTTATTGCCATAGTGTCGTAAATGAGATGTCCCTATATTTATCAATCTGTTGATTTAAAGTTTTTTTAAAATATCCTTTGATGATCATTGCCTAGTGGGTATAAAATGCTGTGAATTTTACACATTACAAAAAACACAAGTTAAAGTGGCCCACCCCTTTAAGGGTCCTTCTTCTCAGGCAACGCCTTTCTATGGCACTGCATCAGAAGAAGATTGCGGGACATTCAGTCCTGCTGTGGCTGTGCCATGATAAATTTAGGATTAAAATAAAAAAGTTATGGCTAGTGGAAGGCGTGGACGAAAAAAACTGAAAAAATTAGGGTTAATGTTTTAAGTAGCTGCTTTATTTTTGGTATTAATGGAAATGACAAGAAAATAGTTTTAGTTAATAGCAATGTGGATGAGGTGGTTGTGGTAATAATACACCAACTATATAATTTTTTTTATTCTTTAGCGAACCTTCCTCTTACAATATTAATTAGCATTTTAAAACCGACCATAAAACCTCTTCTAGACGCCCCTGTTGACAACAGGGGTTTAATAGCTATGCATGGAGTTCAAAAGACTCACTGTAGATGGATCCTTCTACACCTGCAAGACAAGCATGTCCTGCATATAGGAAGAATGTATGCAAGGGGAGAATGTCAAAAGTTATAAGGTTTTATAACAAACACTTGCAGAAATATTAGCATACAAACATCCCCAGTGACATCACAAGTCAGGGGGTAGGAGCAAAAACCCATCGGGCTTAAATTAACCAGCCAAAGATGCCCCCTCTGTGAGTACTTGGGGATTCCATGTCATCATCTGGAAACGGTTCCCGGATCATTTTCTGCTGTACTCCATGGCTCGATAAACCTCTACTATTCAATGCTATTTTTTAACCATTTTTATTGTAATAACTGTTATATCTATAATATGTGCACAGGCGGTCCCCTACTTAAGGACACCCGACTTACAGACAACCCCTAGTTAAAGATGGATCCCACTGGCCACTGTTACCTCTGGTGCAGCTCTCTGAATGCTTTACTTTAGTCCCAGGGTGCAATGTCCAGCTATAAAGTGTCTGTTATGAAGCTTTATTGATGATCCCTGGTCAAACTCCAATTGTCACTGGGGCAAGAAATGTTTTTGTCTGGATCTACAATTATAAAATATACAGTTTCGACTTACATACAAATTCAATTTAAGAACAAACCCACAGAACATATCTTGTATGTAACCCAGGGACTGCCTATATATTCATTGTAATTATTTTTTATTTTTTTTGTAACACATTTTTATTTGGTTTTGAATACATATTCATCACATCAATATGGTATAAATGGATATACATATTCTCAAATGCAAGAAAATAACAAGGAAAAGAAACAAAATCCAACATTCCAGCTGCTATGAATCACTGGTTAGATCTCACAGTAAATAGAAATCTAGCCTTTAGAAGATGGGAGATACCCAGTTCTATTAAGTCTCTACTTAACCCTTAAGGACGCAGCCCATTTTGTAGCTTAAGGCTCAGCCGATTTTTTGGATTCTGACTTGCTTCGCTTTATATGGTTATAACTTTTGAACACTGTTACTTATCAAAAGATTCTGAGATTGTTTGTTTTTTCCCCAATATTGTACTTCATTTTAGTGGTAATTTTGGCAGATAAAGTTTTGCGTTTATTTACAAAAAAAAAGAAATATGATAAATTTTTTGAAATTTGCCATTTTCGAAATTCTAAATCATTGCGTTTTCAGCAGATAGATTTACCACCTAAATAAGTTGCTGAATAACAAGTTTCCCATTGTTCTACTTTACATTTTCATAATTTCTGAATGTCTGATAATTTATTTTGTGTCACGCGGCTTACAAAAGAATATCGCTTTTCCGGATTTTCAGAATTGACTATTTTGGGGAGGGATAAATACAGTTTGAATGAAATTTACATATTTAGCATCAAAACCCCTATATAATCTACCCATTTCAAATCTGCACCCCTCAAGCTATCAGAAACAGCTTTTACGAAGATTGTTAACCCCTGAGATCTTCATAGTAATTGAATCAAAATGGCGGTGAAATTTAGAATGGTATATATTGTCCTTATACGTTCATTTAGCACTAAAATTTACACATTTCCAAAATAAAAAAGAGAAAACCCACCATACAATTTGTTCTGCAATTTCTCCTGAGTACCAAGACCCCCAATGTGGCTGTGACTTGTTTTATGAGCGCACAGCGTGGTGCAGAAGGGAAGCAGGGCGTGCAGCGGCCAGGATTTTAGTTTCCTCATTGGCCCCTTTTGAGGCTATAAAATTTTCGCTTTTTCGTTATTGGGGCACTGTGACGGCATTTTTTTTGCGGGATGAGATGCTTTTATGCGTTACCATTTTGAGGTTGGTATCACCTATTGTTGAAAATTTAGAATTTTTTTGAGGGCAGGAGTAGTAAAATCAATTCTGTACGGATTTTTACTTTTTTTTTTTTGGTGTTCACCGTATGACTCATAATCATGTTAGCTTTATTCTATGGGTTGATAAGATATGGGGATACCAGACATGAATATTTTTCTTGTACGTTACTAAATTTGTCAAACAAACCTAATGTGGGGAAGAAAAATCGCATCTTTATGTATTGCCGTCTTCCAAGTGGCATAACATTGTTACTTTTTTGGCTACGGAGCTGGTTGATGGGCTTGTTTTTTGCGGGGACATGTTGTACTTTGCACCAGTATCATGTCTGAGTACATATGGTTTTTTGAATCGCATTTTAGATTTTTGTTGGATTGAAAAGGTAAAATAAATTTTTTGGAGGGTTTATAACAGTTTTTTTACGGCGTTTATCGTGGGGTTCAATAATGATTTACTTTTATTCTACGGGTGTTACGGAGCGCGTGATATATATATTGGGGGTTTGTGTTATGATTTAGACTTTTTTTGAGTTATATGTCTCTTTATATGTTTTGGGGGTTTGGGGCATTTTTAGTGATTGATGACTTTATTTTTTATTGAATAACTTTTTTATTTTACTTTTCACTTTTATACATGGGAAATGACCAAGCAATCATCTGATTGCTGTTCATGATATATTCTGCATATGCGATGTATTGCAGAGTATTATCAGTGTCAGCCTATACACGTGTAGGTGGCACTGTGCCAGTAAGATGACGTCACAGACGCCATCTTACGGCAATTCTTGCAAGTAACTCGGGGTCCAGAACGGACCCCAGATTGCTATAGCAACGAGTCGGCGCCCCCCGAAACGGTTGGGGGGGCGATTGTGGGGAAAGACCCCCAGATGTCATGTTAGATGCGCGGTCGCGCTGACCGCGGCTTTAACGGGTGTTAAGCACCCGATCGGAGACAACTCCGATCGCGGGTGTTACACTGGGGTGCCGGCTATTAGTACAGCCGGCACCCGTGTTTCCCGATGCCGGTTTGGCTCTGATCCAGAGCCGAGCGGCATAAGCGCCGTGGCGGATATATCCGCCACTGAGCGCTAAGTCACTGCGCTCCGTTCGGATATATCACGCCACGGAGCGTGAAGGGTTAAAGTACTTATGTTTCCAAAGGGATAACACTATTAATATTATTTAAAGGAATCTTATAGCTGATTAGTTTACAAGTATTTGAGTTATCAGATTGTGTAGCAATTTATGTAGATAGGCCCCTATTGCCTTTTTAGTAAATAAGTTCAGAATAGGTGGTGGCAGCTCTATTTTTATGAAGGTTTGAGCTGTTGCCAGGCACTAAGAGAGTAGAATTTAGTGTACATACACCGTCTTGGATAGGTGGGCGTGATTTTATAT
The DNA here is from genome assembly GCA_019512145.1 of Engystomops pustulosus. Classification (NCBI taxonomy): domain Eukaryota; kingdom Metazoa; phylum Chordata; class Amphibia; order Anura; family Leptodactylidae; genus Engystomops; species Engystomops pustulosus. The sequence goes on from CM033643.1 coordinate 156,823,707, forward strand.
GATAAATTGAGTCATGACGTGAGAGTGTTTTTATGTTCTTTTCATTAATTTTCATAGTGTGTGAATTTTTATCATTTTTGATAAGTGCCAGACCATTGACTGTCTATTAAGACAAGATTAGTGCTACTGGTACAAGAAAATCTTTTTTTTAAATTTTTTAAAAATTTATATGTGCAAAGATTTTTAACATACCGTATTTTTCGTCCTATAAGGCGCACCGGAGTATAAGGCGCACCTCTAATAAATGCCTGCTAAGACATCTAGGTTCATATATAAGGCGCACTGGAGTATAAGGCGCAGGATCAAATGCAGTCCCTAAAAATGACCAGCAGGAGGCAGACCTGTGCACAGTTCTAGCCAGCTACACTTCCCGGGAAACTTGTCTTCAGCGTGTCAGGGAGCTCCGATCTCAGAGGTATGGCTGCTGGGGGTTAATGCAGGGTGATGCAGCAGGGGTTAAGCGATCTCCCTCTGCCCCTTCTCCTTCCCTCCTCAGCCAGGGTGTTATTCCTGTGGGCTTCCCTGTGGCTCCTCTTTCTCCTGTTACAGGGCTGTCAGGTATGGGGGATTGTTTACTGATGATGATGATTGCCTCCTGGTCGGCACTATGGCAGCTCCGGTCTATCCGTGCGAGGTGAGGGCAGGATGGGCACAATGTTAGTTGTGGTGCCAGGGCACTTCAGGAGCTAGGGACCCTGTGTACAGTGTGGGAAGGTGCAGGAAATTTCTGGGGATGGAGCTATTACACACTGGTAAATGTACAGTACATCTTGTCTGTAGCACATTTCTGTATAAGTTCATATATAAGGCGCACTGGCCTATAAGGCGCACCTTTGATTTCTGAGAAAATTAAAGGATTTTTGGTGCGCCTTATAGGCCGAAAAATACGGTAATAGGGGATTATTTACTAAGGGTCCGCGGTTTTGCACGGCTGGGACAGGTATTTTAAAGGGGATTGTGATGCATGCGATTGGATTTTGGTGCAATCGCGCCTGCTTTTATGCGACAGAAATCGGAGACGGGACGTCGGACGATCCAACGGAATCCAGTCTGAGCGCAAGATTTACCTTTAAAATTGTGTCCCAAGACATGCACTTACATACACCAGGAAGCAGAAGGTGAACTCAGGCGGACCTGAGCGGGGAAGCAACACATGCAGGAAATCGGGTGCACAATCTAAATGAATCGCCGCAGATTTCATTATCGTCGGACTTTCCAGAACGGGGATCGCGCCAGGGACAGGTAAGCAAATGCGTGTGAGTTTGTTAAAAAATGTTATGGAGTCAAATAGTATTTTTTAAGTCTGTGCTAAGCTGTCATATTTGTTAGTAAATAACTATTTGTAAGGAGTATTGCAATGAATTAGCTTTTCTTGTAAATACAACACTGAATTAGACAATGCCTGTGTTTATCCTTATCACAAAACCTTAGAGCTCAGTCAGTGGCTAAGTGTTTTTCACACTGTGTCTTTTCATAAAAGTGTTTATGAGAGGTACTGGCTTTCAGATATTGCTTCCCTTCCTCATTGTCTATTCCAAATTTGCACTGTGACATTTCCATTACTTTTACCACCTCGCCAGACATAGTTTGTAGTCTATACCTAGAGAGTTCTCTGAGAGGACTTAGTGGATGCATTAAGATAAGTTGTCCCTTTTATATTGCATTCAGGCATAAGTACAGATAAGCAGCTCCCCTAGAGTGACTCTCCTTTTCTGGGTTCCTACCTGGCACGGTCCGCAGTTTGGCATGGTCAAACCATTGTCAGCCTCCCTCTAGTCTGCAGACAAATGTATACACTTGCCAGGCCACAAACACCGAACGCATATGTCATCAATGTTGTAACAAGTATCTGAATGTATGTCTGTAAAACATCTCGTCATCCATTCTTGCTGATCCTCAAAAAATAAGCGCAGCCAAGCAATTGATGTCACTAGGTAAGTCCCAACCCTTGATTGTGTTACTTAGCAAGGATCCTCAAACATACTGACAACATATGGATGACTCTTTATAGGACTATAGGAAGCCTGAGTCACAAAAACAAAGGCAGGAGTAGGACCTGATTTTCTGCAGCCTCTACCACGGAAAACATGTTCATGTGCATGAGTCCATTGAAATGAATGTGTCAATGTGCTATCGTTAAAAATGCTGATTATACTGATGAAAAGAAACATTTTGTGCATGAAACCTTATTAATGGCCAGAACAAGGATCTCAGTGGGGGGTATTCATCTTTTTGTACCATTTCTTGGCAGTGTTTTTGCCACATTATGGCACAATCCACATTTTTGCTCTATTTTGCGCAAATTGCACTTTCTAAAGCCAATACACATAGATCCTCATTGCAACCAATACATGATTGCCTTTCCGTTTGCTTTGTGCCAGATTTATGATTTGGGGCTTTTTGTTTAACCGTAGAGGCAGAAAGATAAACAATTCCAAATTTAAGAAAGCAAACAGACTATTGTATGATTTAAGATAAGATTACAATGTAGATCACACGCATTCAAAACTGGTGTACGTTCAACGATAACAAGAACGAGGAAGAAAACCTATGATAAATCCCAGTCATCATTAGGAGTTCATCATAAGTTGGTCCTGCACGTCGTAATTGCAGAATGACAGCTAATAGAAACCCTCTGCGCAAGATGGGACCTTAGTGTCTGGTGGGATATAATGTGATGGCTAACAGTCTTGATGGGCATCTCAAGATGTGGCAATGGCCCAAACTAACTGACTGGAACACTAGTATTAAGGCCTTGCCTTTAATACATTCACTTCCATGGAACTTCTACCACACATCCAGTACAGTAAGTGAGCACTACCAAGCCTCCCTTCATAATAAGCACTAAAGGGACCCAAATGGTGAACCTGCAGCATTTATAACACTTATATCCCATGATAAGGAAAAGTGTGGACATTATAACACTTTTAATAAGGAAACTTGCAGGTAGCATCATTGCATATGTTTCACATGGTAGAGTATGTATTGTTTATAATAAAGTTCCATCAAGAGAGAACATGAGCTATAAGTTGTATCGATAGAACCAGCGGTACCTCTTGTTTCCATCAACCATCAGCTTATGCAGGAAAAAAATAAAAGCTGCTAGCAGGAGGCAAATATGAAATTCAATCTGTACCGTTAACCTATTGATGCTATCAGTTTATAAGGAAAGATCGCTCTTAACTTCCTACCCGGGAGGGGAAAAGCTTTTAAAGAGATTATTCAGTAACTAGGAACATCTGAAACTTTCATCCATCTAAGACCTAACCTAGCAAAGTTTAGCTCTGTGTATGAAATAACAGCTGCTTCAGATATTGCTAAAGATACCACTTCATTCTGATATTTTCTTGTTTTCCCATATTTAATGAAACTTCAACATTAGAGATTGTCCATTCATGTCCATGGTCGTACCTTGATGCAGCTACAAAGCTATTGTACTTGGTTGCTCTTTTAAGATAGTATCCCAACCAGTTTTGTAAGCACTAATGAAAATCAAAGTATGAAATAATGCATATATTTATTGAAATTTAACCCTGAATATTCCTGATGTAACCGAATAATTTATAGGGTGGAATAGTTAAGACTTTTTTTTACCAGTTCCAAAAAAAAGTACCAATAATATAATGAGTCATTTTTACCTATACCTATACTCATTTTTACCTATACCTTTGACTTCTATGGTGTCTTTGGAAACATAAAGAAACTAGGATAGGGATGTACGACCTTCAATTTCACGAGGCCGTATTTGAAACCACCACCATTGAAGCACCAACTACTCCGTAGCAGTAACATACAACAGTAAGCACTAAATATAACTCCATAAATGCTACCAATACTGCGCTAGACAATAAATATAAAGAAACCAAGCAGGTTGCCTAAAACTAGAGATTTATATCATATGCAGACCCAGATATGAGATATAATTAATGCAGACTTTCAAATCAGAAACTAATAATAATTGAGAATCCAGACCAGACAATGTATATTTTGCAACACTCCATAAATATTTATCAGACCCCATATCAGACAATAATAAGCAGGTGAAGACCAATTAATAATGCACCACAGGCCAACAATAATAATGCAACCCCAGTCCAAACAATAAATGGCATTACACAAATAAGCATTACAAACTAATCAACATTAACGCAGACTGCATAGCAGGCAAAATAATGCAGCCAGTACAGTAAATAATAATACCAGCACATACCTCAGACAAATAAGAGACAATAAAAATACATGCAGACAAACAAGCATATTGCTGGAGACTCCAGACCAATTATAATAATAAGGAACCATGCCTCAAAATTAAATGTAGACCCCAGATCAGAGAAAATAAAATTACAGTGGAAGCAACTCAATGAATATCCTATAGAGCAGTGATCTGCCACAAGCAGTGATTGAAGTGGCCACTCTACAATTTCCAAGTGCATGAGAGACACCCCAGGAAGTGTAGTGTAGCAGGAGCTAGAAAGCACATTCCTAATCGAGTCGGGAAGTAGTAAGCACATTCTCGCTCAAATTTTTTTAGTTTTTTTGAAGAAATAATGTTAAGGAACTCTCTGGCTTACACATTTCACCGTGGCTCCATAGTAGTTTGTTTTTTTTTAAAGTTTTGTTCACCTTTTTTTGCACGATGTATTTTACATATTGTTGCAGATATGGACAATTATATCTACCAGTAAATAGGACAGTTTAGCAATGGAAGGATATGGTCAATACAACATGCTGCTATACCCCTGCTATCCTAAAGAAGATTCTTAAGTACTATGTGCAGAACTTGCAGCACACAAAGACAAAAAAAAGTTTCAGACGCCTTACTAAGATGTAACTGGTTCTTTTTATACTGTGCCCTTTTCCTCCAAAACATCATTAACTAAAGTATTTGATTCACAAAGCAGTTACTGTACTGTTACTGCATATTCTTTTCATAACAGTATAAATTTCTATTCAGCTTCTTTTATGCTAGTACCATAATAAATCATGTACTGATGTTTTGCAAGATGTAATGGAGCCAGCTGGGACTTTCATTGCATGAAATGTCGGTGTGTATTACCCTTTACAAGTAACTACCACTTTTCAGAACCATTTCTCAAAATCAATTCAGTATAAGGTGATGGAAAGTACAGTGCAAGGAAAAGCGCAACTTTGACCACTCGCCAACCCGGCCCACGAAAAACTATTTCAAAAGGCCTTTTTTATTTATAATTTACTTTCTCTTAGATCTTAGTCCAACAACTGCAGATCTTTAGGAATCTCTAATAAGATACGGTCTAATCAATTTTTGGGACTAATTTTTGTGTGGTCCAAGCGTGTACAAAAGGGAATGCCACAGTTTTTAGTGAATCCCCATAATTGATGAACTTTTTTGTTCAATTTAACCCCTTAACGACCATGTTGTTTACACCTTAAAACAAACCTGTCGCCAAGAATGTCTTTTAGATGGTGACAGAATCCATGACTTTCTATGTTGATTTTAAAAATGCATTTTTCAGCATTCTGAATAATTTCAGTACTTCATGTAGTTTAATTCACACAACCTGGCACTACAGCATTAGTAGTGCCGTGGAGGGCAGCATGCAGAATGAAGAATCATGAGATGGCACAGACACACACAGGATACAGTGACCTTTTTTGAGAAAGCTAAAGGAAAACTCCAAGATCAAGGTGGCTGAGCTCCAGAGATGCGTGAAAGATGGAAGAATGTTTCACAATGTCTACTATCACTCAGAGGCATAACTACAGTGGTAGCAGCCATAGCAGCGCTATGGGGCCCGCATTGTGGAGGGGCCCTGGTATCTGACCTGACACATTAAAGAATGGGGTGTGCACTATTATATCATATTATGCTGCACTGAGCAGCAATTTTTCAGTGCATAAATGTGTGCAGTATGTAAGAGTGTATAAATGTGTGAGCATACAAATATGTAATTTCTGAGGGTGTTAGTGCCCTGCCTCTCCAACAATGCCCCTGCTATCAAGTAGCTCCTACACCAGTAGTGGCTTATGAGTCAACGACCGGAGGGGCGTTAACTTGAGGGGGTGTGCAGAGAGTTGCGCATCGCACCCGGGCCAAGAGGTTTAGGGGGCCCTTATGGTGTCACTTTCCCATAAGAGACTATTATATAAACATACATTATAGTCGGGGGCCTGGCACGACTTTGCACTGGGCCTGGCCAGACTTTGCACTGGGGCCCATGAGCTTCTAGTTTACGCCACTGCAACAGACACATCTCCTCCCTATAAGAGATATTGGACCTGTGTACATTTTGCAAATAAACACATGAAGGAATAAGTTTTAGGACTGTACTAGCTCTAAAGGTTCTTCCACTCATATGAGCAAGGGTTTTTTGTCAAGATAGGGTGAGAGTGTCATTAATGAGCAAAGCAAAAAACTTTTTGATCTTGCTGTTTGGCTGTGAAACAGAGTGAAAAATTTAAAGGGTCTGAATACTTTCCGTATTCACTGCAGCCTTTTCCATTTTTGCAATTGTTTTTTTTTTTTATTTCTGCAATTCAATACTAAAATGTTATTTATTTTTTGATTCTTAGAGTTCACGTGGCTTATTTTTTGCTAGATCAGTTCTATTTTCTAATGGCGCCTTTTGATATGCCATGCAATGTATAATAGATAAATCTACTTCCATTTCTTATGTGTTTTGTTTCTCCCACTTTATGTGTGAACTGCATGTTTCCTTTGGGAGGCCAAACGGCAAAGAAAAAGGCTGTTTTCAAATTTTAATGGCTAATTTTTTAAAATTGATTGATGATAGGCTCCTGTCTTAGGAGCATAACAGCTTTGATAGTAGATCCTTAGCTGCCACCCACCTCATCCAAACCTTACATAAGAGTACTTCATACTCAGGAAGTTTTAAAATGGTTTTCCAATTTCAAAATGACCCTATCTACACATAAAACAATATTCTGCGGCTCCTTTCTTTATTGCTGCTTCTTGCATCAGAAACCACTGACCACTCTTATGTCACCTTTCAGTATCACAAGGCTGGAAATCCTTTAATGGCCTTTGGAAAAGTGGGCCATTGTTAGTTACATTAGATACATTCAAATAGCAAAAGTTTTCCCACAAAGACCAGATTTTTTAACCCCTACTGGCCTATTTTGGCCTTAAGGACACCTTTTTCAAATCTGCCGTGTCAGTATAAGTGTTACAGCTTTGGAACGCTACGAGATATCCAGGGGATTTGAGATTTTGTTTCGCTCGTGCACACTTATACTTCAAATTAATTAAAAAATTTGGATGAAAACTTTTGCGTTTAGTTATGAAAAAACTAAATTTGGCAAAAATTTGGTAAATATTCTTTATTTTCAACGTTCTAAATTCTTAACTGTTTGATGCAGATAGGTCAAAGCACACCAATAAATTCATAACTACATTTCCCAATGTATGCTTTCTGTTGGCATGGTTTTATTAAGATTCCACATATTTTACTAGAATGTTATGAGGCTCAGAATTTAGGTATCTTTTTCACATTTTTTGTAAAATCGCCAAAACCCGTATTTAGATGGACCCGCTCAACTTCTAATTGACACTGAGAGGCCTAAATAATAGTCGAGACTCATAAATTACCCCATTATGGAAACTACACCCCACTATGAAAAACCCACTTTTAAAAGAAATTTGTTAACCCTTAGTGTTTTATAGGGGTTAAAACAAAATGGATGGCAGTCTGCAAATTGTAAATTTTTTCACAATACATACATTTTGGATGGAAAATAAACATTTACATTGATCAATGAAAAAAGGCTCCACAAAGTTTGATACCCAATTTCTCCCAGTACCACCGATACACCATATGTGGTGGTAACCTGCTGTATGGCATAAAACAAAGGATGGCGCCATCCGAGCAGATTTGCTTAACCATACATAAAATAGTAAATTTATTTTATTCTATGGGTCGCCACGATTACGAAAAGACCATTTATATAGATTTTTAATTTTTCCCAGTTTTACTGAATAAAAAGTAATTTGGCAAAAATGTTGTTAATTTTAGCATCACACCGTCTTCATATGCATAATTTTTTATTTTTCGCCCCAAATCTCGTTTAAGGGCTTATTTTTTTTGCAAGAAGGATGTGTATTTTATGATCTTATTTTAGAGGCATAACATTTTTAAATCACTTTTAGAGCATTTTTTTATAGGGTATTAATTGAAAATTATCTTTTTTGGGAGTTGACCACTCGGATCAGGGAAGGTTACCTTCATAGTAGGTCTTAAGTGGACCTCTGTTATTGTTGGACTCGGGTTGTTGTGTTTGGTTATGTTGAGGTTATGAGTTAACCTTTTTTTTTTTTTTTACCCTAATTGATTATTCCCCCAAGTATTGTCAAACACGATCCGTTATATATTGAACCAAAATAATTACTTTTTTTTTTGTATCGAAACAGTCAGCACCCAAAAAGCAGGAAACTCCTGCTGAGGGAGCCTTTTGGATACTGAATTAGTACAAAGTTTCCAAGGGGCCTATGGAAATAATTACTTACATTTATTAAATTTGCCATTGGATCCTTCTCGCTCCCAGTAAGGTTTATGACTACCTTTTCCTGACGTCTGTACGTTTGTGTATCATCAATTAGTGCTAGTGCTACTTTCACCCGTCTTGCACAGCCGTGCTTTATCCATTCCAGGGTCGCCATCAATGTTGATGTTACTGCTCCGCTTCCATGGAGTCACATGCTCTAATATAATGCGCGTATAGTATAGATCATATCACACGCTTTTTAGAATGTAATTTGCATTTCTAAGCTTTTATGTTGTACTCTAAAGGTTTTGTAATCGGTTCTCGTTGAGCAAGCGGAAAGGAAGTGGGGGGTTTCCTTTAGACTACCAGCCTGGTTTTTTAAATATATTTTATTTTTGTTAATAGGCTACTGCTTGACAAAGGCCATTTTTTTTTACATTTAGATGCATAAGATGCACTTTTCTGCCTGTATTACCACCAGTCTGTATACTCACAGATTGGATTATATGAATTTCTAACTGTAATGTTTTGAATCACTAAGAATTGAATTTTAAAGGCCAGACAGATTCTCATTATATTTTTTGCATCTATTATATTAGAATTGAATATGACTGATGCCAATTACAGTTCACAGTACCCCACGACAATATATCTGGCGGAGTAATGAAACAGTGGATCAGGAATTTGACAGTGAGCACCAGACACTTGTATTTGTGTGAGGTGAGGATGGTTTTCTTAAAGGGGTTGTCCACTTTCAGCAATAATTGTTTATTGTTTGATGTAATGAAAAGTATATCAATTTTTCCAAGATATACTTTCTATCTTCATATCGCTCATTTTGCATCTTTCTAGATCTCTGCTTGCTGTTTAAATTTCGTGTCTGCTATTAAAATCTTCTAGCGTATTACTTCCAATGGATAGAAACTGTCCATTGTCTTGATGGATGGACACACTAGGTGCACGAGCCGTAGTATCTCACGCTCTGAATACTCTACTGTGGATAATAGAAAGATTACACCTATGTGTCCATCAGATCTGACGAGTTCAGCACCGAAGTAACATACACCTTTTCTATAGAGGACAGACAGAGCCAAGAAGCCATATGATCATACATACATTTTAAATTTTGTAACTGTTCCTTAATAAACGCATATCAAATTAGTTTGCTGAAAGTGGACAACCCCTTTAATGCAAATAATGATATTTTGGTGATGGGTTTTAATTTATTCTTATTTCAGGACTCCCTTTTATATATGTCACTACTTTTCTAAAACTGTATCACCACCAGTTTTATTTTGGTATATATTGTTCTTATCATTATATAGTAATAATATTATTATTGACATGATACATGTTGGAGTACTATTTTAAATGTTTACTCATGAATCTTAAGATTAGGTGAATCTTTTTATTTCACTTGGCAACCTTTAGTTCTTACGGTACCTATAGCTTATCTGTTCTTTTGCATACTTGCACTTGATAAATGTTGGGTATTTGTAGATACATGTCAAAATGCAACTGATGGATTAACATATAAAGAACATACGTTATGTGTGGATTCCACTACCTATCCTTTCATTATTATGTCAGCTCAATTTCTGAAAGTCTTGATCCGTCTGTGCTGACAGTCGAGACCCTACTTGTAGTTCCCTTTATGCGGGCTACAGCATTACCTTACATGGTTACAAACACTAATTCTACCATCACTTTTTTCTAATTATGTACTTAATCATAAAATGATATAATACCCACACTTATTACTTCCTACCTCCCCAAAAGATTGTAACCACCATGTGTCATTTCACCTGCCAGTCCACCATATGCCCCAGCAATGCAACAAGAATGTTTTTGGCAAATGCAACAATGTTAGAAAATGGACACTAAGATCACCACGATTGAATAGAACCTCCAGGCTGAGTACAAGGTTAAAACACTGTCAATGTGGGCCCCTTCAATAACTCTACATATTTTTGCAGTAAATATACTCGTACCCCTTCCCTTTTAGTTTCAGCCTTTCCTTGTTAGAACCACTCATGCTCTCTGCATGTCCACATCCACTGTAAGTCGCACGGTATACTTTATTGAATGTAATGTCACCACCACTAAAATTATTTTGGTCTCTGTAACAATTGGATTTAAAATGTGGTTTGTCTTAAGGCCCAGGATACAATAAAGCTCAATTGTATACCCTTTTTTGATAACTGTTACAAGCTGTTTTTTGTACCTGGGGACTAGTCCATGGATTGCCGACATTCGTAGGCCGATTGTAACTAGGGGTCTCGTAGATCGGGATGTTCATAAGTATGGGACCTGTTAATCAACACAATTCTGTTTTCATCAACCTTGCATACCCTCCAAGCTCCACTGCCTCGTTTTGTTGCTCACAGTCCCATCGCTCACTGACCATGGGAAGAAGGGAGGGATGCAGGATAAGTCCATAATCTCTGCTGTGTGGTTTCCGCCTTATCAGTGCACCGACATTGTAAAAGATCCACATGAATACAGACAGCACTAAAGTAAGCATCATGATTGAGAATCAATTGATGAATATCCAGGAATCATTATTAAGGCAGTAAGGCACACTGGTATTTTTGTAAGAGTGCCAATTCCTTAAGAAATTCTGAAACTGACTTTTGATTATCAGCTAACCAGAGCCAACCACCATAGAGTTATGGATAGCTGTATGACATGCTTTGTTTTACCCTCAAAAAGTACTTGCACAGTAGACATATTTTCCCCAGATGCAGTTTTCTCAAGACTCTCAACTGCCTTGATACTCTTTTCCCCACCATTAGAAATAGAAATCAGCAATCCACCCAATGTGGTGAACAAATAACCTAGTAGGAGAGAACCTGGAGAGAGTCACTCGTATTTGCTCTCTCATGTTCCATTGCAGCTTTTCGTCATTTCTTAGTGTTTTAACTAGCACAATTCTCTTTCTAAGTTCAATATAAAACTTTTCTGCTTCCTGCCTCTAATACATTGGATTCTGTCCCCATCCTGTAGTGAATTATTTTTGATACTGGATCATCTCAAGAGCTTAATAATGGATTTTGCTGTAGTTTTGAGAGCATTATTGGTACTTAACTGTATTGCTACTTACTGCAAAGATTCAAGTATAAACATTTTCTGGGTGTGCAGTTTTTCGAGATGGTATCTTTAAATTTCTATCATCAACTTTTTTAAGTATGTAGTTTCGTGGCTACTCACTGCTTACTTTCTAATTCAATTTTTTATAAACTAGCCAACTTAGCCACTTATTGAAATCATGAAAGATAAATCTCACCACTGTTGGCTAAATTTTTGATTTTTACGGCAAATATTCTCCTGCTGTTGTACCTCTCAGGTCAGAGGTGAGGATTTACTGAGGATGCACCAACCAGCTAGCTAGCTATCAGATTCACACCCCTGAGGGTAACCAAACAGTTTTTTTTCTCCTATTCTCTACTCTCTTCCATCTAGTTGCTGTGACGCCACCACTGCCTATGGACACAACCCAGGGCTGTGTTGATTGTTCTTTTCCTAAACACTTGCTATGCCCTCACTCATACCCCCACCCCCGCTTCTCTTTTCTTAGTATTGGATCTTTCATATCCACTTTTAATCCCTTCTGTCGGAACCTTGGCAATCATGTCTTATTCACGGTTAATTTTCTTTATGTGTTGACATTATGCTGCTTATTTGTGGTGAAGCTCCTGCTCACACTCCCCTCCGGAATGGTGTCCGTGTTTTACAATTATATTTGCAGATCACATGTCACATGTTTTCCCCTGAACGGGCTTTACTGCACAAAAGTGTCTATTTTTATTTTTTTATGCCTCTCTTTATCATTTCACTTCCTGTCTACACACCTACATTTTCATGTGGGTTTATTGTCAAAGTGAAGTCTTATAACATTGCTTTATAGTCATCGTTAAATGACAAAAATAATAAACATTTTCTGGATTAAATATATAATTTCTTATTCTTGTTTGTAATTTTAAATTCTAAAAATTTACTATAGCAACACGGTATATATAGTTTATTTTCCAGTAAATAGTACAAACATCTCATGAAAGACTTTGCAAGAATAGTCCTGTGAAGGCTGAACACCTGTTACTACTTCTTTGAGCTACGTCCCATCCATGCATCATATCTCAAGGTCGCTTCTGCAATGCCTAGCAGAGTAAAAAAGTCGTTCTTGGACTGAGTCAGATTTTTTTCTTTGCTATTTTACCAGTAGCTTCTTACGGTTTCCAGCTCCAATTAGATCTTACATGAAATCTCAACTATTTAATGTTTACTCCAATAGGCAGTCTTCTAGACACCAGGCAGATCACTTTACAAGAGCATGAAAGCTAATTTTTGGTAATGATGATTATATATAGTGTAATACATATATAAATGAACTTCTAGTTTAGACTGCAATTGTTTAAAAAATGCACACCTTTTTGGTCTATGCTTTAGCTTCCTGTTTTTGGAAAATGATTTTGTTACCTAGTCCTAATCTACATTCTCTCAGTTCACTGAATTTGTATGACAGTCTATTGTAAACAGCCCTTTAGTAACCTTCCCAATCTTAAAGGAAATCTACATCTTGTTTTATGCATTAATGAACCAAACATACTCTGAAAATGCTACCTGTGCCCTGAACAGGCTTTAGTTCTATCTTCTGGGTTCTATTTCTATAAAAGGCTTATTTGCCTTTAACCAGGTGATACCCACAATTGTGTAATACTTACCCATTCCCCCTAGAGCTGATTTGGTTACCACTATAATACTGCTTATGCTAATGAGTAACTGAAAATAGAGACAAATGGCGGTCTGGCTGTGTCCTCTACTTGGAGACCCTTGAGGCTACTGGCTATCTCAGTAGCTGGGTCTCCTCACCAACCTGAAGCAGGTTGTCCGGAGTGCCCCGAGACCCCTCAGAAAATGGTACCACTCCATCCCTGCCTGTCAAACGAGGTGTAAACTGCCATTTGCAGCATGACCAGGTACCTGTACCTCATCACAGCAGATACATAAGATCAAGGGGACCTTTTCCTGAGGTCCTCCAATGTGGTCTACTTATTATTGTGTCAACAGTGTCCAAACAGGCCTTTTGTTGGGGGAACCATGCCAGAGACTTCCATCAGCGCATGACTCGCACCGATCTGATATTAAAAATGAAAGGAAAGATCTGCCATGGCTGCACATTTCTCCAAGAGGACCACACATGGAAGATTTGTGCAGATTACTATTTTGGTGACATTTTAAAGACACAGAGGGAAAGAAAAATGGGAGTTAAATAATGGGAATTCAACAACTTTGACCTGGAGGCCACAGCAGATAAGACCAGGGGCTCTTGTGTGTCTCACAGGTTTTTAACTGATTTTTGCCATAGAGTGTATAATGATGTCCCTATTTTATCAATCTGATTTAAGTTTTTTTTAAAATATCCTTTGATCATTGCCTAGTGGGTATAAAATGCTGTGAATTTACCCATTACAAAAACACCGCGTTTAAATGTGCCCACCCCTTAAGGTCCTTCTCTCAGCACGCCTTTCTATGGCAACTGCATCAGAAGAAGATTGCGGGACATTCAGTCCTGCTGTGCTGTGCCTGATATTTATTAGATTAAAATAAAAAAGTTATGGCTAGTGGAAGGCGTGACGAAAAAAAAATGAAAAATTGGGGGTATGTTTGTTTAAGTAGCTGCTTATTTTTGGTATTAATGGAAATGACAAGAATAATATTTTAGTTAATAGCATGTGGATGAGGTGGTTGTGGTAATAATACACCAACTATATAATTTTTTTATTCTTTAGCTAACCTTCCTCTTACAATATTAATTAGCATTTTAAAAACCGACCATAAACCCTCTTCTAGAATGCGCCCCTTGACAACAGGGGTTTAATACTATCATGGGTTCAAGACTACTGTAGATGGATCCCTACCACCTGCAAACAGCGCATGTCCGCATATAGGAAGAATGTATGCAAGGGAGAATGTCAAAAGTTATAAGGTTTTATAACAAACACTTGCAGAAATATTAGCATCAAAACATCCCAGTAATCCACAAGTCAGGGTAGGACAGCAAAAACCCATCGGGCTTAAATTAACCAGCCAAAGAGTGCCCCTCTGTAGTAACTGGGGATTCCATGTCTCATCCTGGAAACGGTTCCGGATCATTTTCTGCTGTACTAACCATGGCTCGATAAACTCTACTGTCAATGCTATTTTTTAACCATTTTTATTAATATACCTGTTATATCTATAATATGTGCACAGGCGGTCCCCTACTTAAGGAACACCCGACTTACAGACAACCCCTAGTAAAGATGGATACCCACTGGCCACTGTTACCTCTGGTGCAGCTCTCTGAATGCTTTCTTTAGTCCCAGGGTGCAATGTTCCAGCTAAAGTGTCTGGTTATGAAGCTTTATTGATGATCCCTGGTCAAACTCCAATTGTCACTGGGGCAAAATGTTTTTGTCTGGATCTACAATATAAATATCAGGTTTCGACTTACCTTAGAGTACTCGGGAGTTAATAAGCTAGTTTTTAATCACACAAAATTTGTGCTGGCAGAAACCCAACCAAACCTAAAACCGGGCGCTCATTAAGCCCAGTCAACTAAAAAAATTAAGTCAACACTCACCTGTTCTGACATCACCTGTAGTCCTCCTTCTGTCTGGGACATTCTGAACGATAAGAGTACCTATGGGGGAACGTCGGAAAATGAGTACAGTGTTATTTTTTTTCCACTGACTAAGGGGTGCTGGGCAGCTGTAATCTACAGTGGTTGGGCAGCTGTATGCTACAGGGGTCGCAGACTATATCTGTGGGAGCTGTACCAATGGCATTTCCCAAACCCTCGGATTATACTCGAGTCAATAGATTCCAGTATTGTTTTTTTTTGTGTTGAATTGAGGTGGGTTCTTCGGCTTATACTCGGGGTCGACGTTCTAGCTCGAGTATATACTTACATATCAAATTCAACTTAGACAAAACCCACAAAAAACGGCCTCTTTCCAATTTTGTATGTAACCACAGGGACTGTTAAGCCATATATACTTGTAAATAATTTTTTAGGGTTTTTTTGTAACAATTTTTATTGGGGTTGTGGGGAAAGACATATTCATCCATGCGAATATGGTATAGGATGTATATACCTATTCTGCAAATGCAAGAAAATAAACAAGGAACGGAAAACAATCCAACATTCCACTGCATATGATCACGGGTAGTATTCGCTGTAATAGACATCTAGGAAGAATATTTATCATACCTCTGCGCAACGCCAGTGCGCAGAGGCCTAAGTTCGAAAAATGCGAGCTTATTGCTAGCTTGTTGGCGATATTTTCCCCAGTCCGCCACCTCACGGCCAGTGGGGGCGTGAAGGGTGGGGGGGGGGCGGCAATGGGGCCGGCGAGCAGGAGGTACGCGGGCGGGGACTGGAGTGTGGGTGCCGTCGCGTGGCGTTACTGTCCCCGCTCCTGCGCACTGCTCTGCTGGGCAAAAGGGGCTTGACTTCATACGTTAAAAGCGCGGTTTGCGGGTTCTTTTCTACGCCAGGCCTGCCTGTGTATGATAAACCTGCGCACTGCAGCCATAGGCGAAGAGGCAGAAGTCCCTCATGTATCGGTCCTTCGAATTATGCATCGGCTGGGCTATACATCCGCTGGCACAAAACGGAGCGCCGCGTAGATCAAATAATCTCCCCTTAGTCATTAATAGAAGAATTGTGCCCCATGGATACGACTAGTCTCTTTACGTCTCTGACTTAAGCGTCGGTACTTATGTTTCCAAAAGGGATAACACTATGAATATTAGTTTAAGGACGCTTATAGCTGATTGTTTACAAAATTATTTGTTCTCAGATGTGTAGCAATGTATGGTAATAGGGGGGGGGGCCCCCCCCCCCCCCCTTATTTTTTTTCCTTTTTATAAATAAGTCAGAATAGGTGGTGGCAGCTCTATTTTTATGAGAGGTTTTATGGCTGTTCCAGGCACTAAGAAGAGTAGAATTAGTGTACATACACCGTCTTTATAGGTCCGTGATTTATAATGATAATTGAGTCATGCCGTAGAGTGTTTTTATGTTCTTTCATTAATTTTTCATAGTGTGGTGATTTTTATCATTTTTGATAATGCCAGACCATTGACTGTCTATAAGATCAATATTAGTTCTAACTGGTACAAGAAAATCTTAACAACGGAGCAATTGTTTTTAAATTTTATGGGAAAGATTTTTAACATAAAGGGATTATTTACTAATGGTCCTCGTTTTGCAACGGGCTGGGACAGGTATTCAAAAGGGGATTGTGTTGCATTCTATCGTATTTTGGTGCATCGCGCCTGCTTTTAATGCGACAGAATCGAATGACGGATGTCGGACGATCCACTGAATCCAGTCTGATCGTTAGATTAACTTTAAAAAATTGTGTCCCCAGACTTCACTTACCTAACCCATGAGGCAGACGGTAACTCAGGGGACATGAGCGGGAAGCAACCACATGCAGAAATCGTGGTGCACAATCTAATTATCTCGCATGCGCGATTTCGATTATCTTCGGACATTCCAGAATCGGGGATCGTGCGCCAGGCTGAACGTAGGGGAGCAAGGTGGTGAGTTTGTTAAACAATCGTTATGGAGTCCAATGTATTTTTTAAGTCTGTGCACATATTTGATTAGTAAATAACTATTTGTAAGGAGTATTGCAATGAATTAGCTTTTCTTGTAAATACACACTGAATATAGACAATGCCTGTGTTTATGCTTTATCATAAACACTTAGTGCTCAGTCAGAGGCTCAGAGTGGTTTCACACTGTGTCTTTTCATAAAAGTGTTATAAGAGGTACTGGCTTTCAGATATTGCTTCCTCATTGTCTATTCCAAATTTGCACATGTGACATTTCCATTACTAACCTCGCCAGCTACATAGCTTTGTAGCTATACCTAGAGAGTCCTCTGAGAGGACTTATGTGATGCATTAAAGAATAAATGTGTCCCTTTTATATTACATTCAGGCATAAGATAAAGCAGCTCCCTAGAGTGAACTCTTCCTTTGCAGGGTTCCTACCTGGCACGGTCAGCAGTTTGGCATGGTCAAAACCTATTGTCAGACTCCCTCTAAGTCTGCAGACAAATGTATAGCATTGCCAGGCCGCAAACAACGAACCATATGTCATCAATGTGTAACAAGTATCTGAGATGTATGTCTGTAAAACAGTCTGTCATCCATTCTTGCTGATCCCCAAAAAATAAACGCAGCCAAGCAATTGATGTCACTAGGTAGTCCCAACCCCTTGATTGTGTTACTTAGCAAGTGATCCTCAAATACTGACAACATATGGATGACTCTTTTATAGGACTATAGGAAGGCCTGAGTCACAAAAACAAAGGCAGGAGTAGGACCTGAATTTTCTGCAGCCTCTACCACGGAAAACATGTTCATGTGCATGAGTCCATTGAAATGAATGTGTCAATGTGCTATCAGTTAAAAATGCTGATTATACTGATGAAAAGAACATTTTGTGCATGAAACCTTATTAATGGCCAGAAACATGGAATTCAGTGGGGGGTATTCATCTTTTTTGTACCATTTCTTGGCAGTGTTTTGCCACAGTTATGGCACAATCCACATTTTTTGCTCTATTTTGCGCCAAATTAAAATTTCTAAAGCCAATTACACATAGATCCTCATTGCAACCAATACACGATTGCCTTTCCGTTTGCTTTGTGCCAGATTTAGATCAGACACATTCAAAACTGGTGTACATTCAACGATAACAAGAACAAGGAAGAAAACCTATGATAAATCCCAGTCATCATTAGGATGTTCATCCATAAGTTGGTCCTGCAATCGTAAATTTGCATGAATGACACTAATGGAACCCTCTGCGCAAGATGGGACATTAGTGTCTGGTGGGTATAAATGTGATGGCTGAAACAGTCTTGATGGGCATTCTCAAGATGTGGCAATGGCCCAAAACTAACCTGAATGGAACACTAGTATTAATGCCTTGCCTTTAATACATTCACTTCCATGGAACTTCTACCACAATTCTGTACAAGTAAGTGAAGCACTAACCAAGCACTCCCTTCATATGAAGCACTAAAGGGACCCCAAATGGTTGAACCTGCAGCATTTATACACTTATATATCCCATGAATAAGGAAAAGTGTGGACATTATAACACTTTTAATAAGGAAACTTAGCCGGTAGCATCATTTGCATATGTTTCAGCATGGTAGAGTATGTATTGTTTTATATAAAGTTCCATCAAGAAGAAACATGAGCTATAAGTTTATCGATAGAACCAGCGGCACCTCTTGGTTTCCATAGTAACCAGTCAGCTTATGCAGGAAAAACAGAAAAGCTGCTAGCAGGAGGCAAATATGAAATTCAAATTCTGTACCGTTAACCTATATGATGCTATCAGTTCTATAAGGAAGATCCAGCTCTTAAGCTTCCTACCCGGGAGGGGAAAAGCTTTTTAAGAAGAATTATTCAGTAACTAGAAACATCTGAAACTTTCATCCATCTAAGACCTAACCTAGCAAAGGTTTAGCTCTGTGTATGAAATAACGGCTGCTTCAGATATTGCTAAAGATACCACCTTCATTCTGATATTTTCTTGTTTTTCCATATTTAATGAAACTTCAACATTAGAGATTGTCCATTCATGTCCATAGGTTGTACCTTGAGAGGCAGCTACAAAGCTATTGTAGCTTGGGTGCTCTTTTAAAGATAGTATCCCAACCAGTTTCGTAAGCACTAATGAAAATGCAAAGTATGAAATAATGCATATATTTATTGAAATTTAACCCTGAAGATTTCTTGATGTAACCGTAAATAATATTATCAGGGGTGGAATAGATAATACTTTTTTTTACCAGGTGTCCAATAAAAAAAAGTACCAGTAATATGATGAGTCGTTACTTACAGCCCACCCTGCTCATTTTTTGCCTATACCTCTGACTTCTATGGTGTCTCTGGAAAAATAAAGAACAACCTTTTGAGGCCTGAGGGTTACATTGACATTCTATTCCATTTACGGGGGCCGTATTTGAAACCACCACCATTGAAGTACCAACTACTCCTGACAGTACAAATACAATAGTAAAGCATTAAATATAACTCCATAAATGCTACCAATACTGCAGCTAGACAATAAATAATAAAGAAACCAAAGCAGGTTGCCTAAAACTAGAGATTTATTAATAATGCAGACCCCAGATATGAGAATTAATTAAATGCAGACTTTCAAATCAGAAACTAAATAATAATTGAGAATCCAGACCAGACAATGTATATTTATGCAGACACTACATCATAAAATATTTATGCAGACCCCATATCAGACAATAATAATGCAGGTGAAAGACCAATTAATAATGCAGACCACAGGGCCAACAATAATAATGCAGACCCCAGTCCAAACAATAATAATGGCATTACCAAATAAAGCAGATTACAAACTAATCAACATTAACGCAGACTGCATAGCAGGCAATAATAATGCAGCCCAGTACAGTAAAATAAATAATACCAGCACATACCTCAGACAAATAAGAGACAATAAAAATCATGCAGACAAACAAGCAATATTGCTGGAGACTCCAGACCAGATTATAATAATAATGCAGGAACCATGCCTCAAAATTAATAATGTAGACCCCAGATCAGAGAAATAAATAATTACAGTGGAAGCAACTCAATGAATATCCTATAGAGCAGTGATCTGCCACAAGCAGTGATTGAAGTGGCCACTCCTACAATTTCCAAGTGCATGGAGAGACACACAGAAGGTGGAGTGTAGCAGGAGCTAGAAGCATTCTAATCGAGTCGGGGAAGTAGTAAGCACAATCTCGCTCAAATTTTTTTTTAGTTTTTTGAAGAACTAATGTTAAGGAACTCTACCTGGCTTACACATTTCACCGTGGCTACCATAGGAGTTTTTTTTTTTAAAGTTTTGTTCACCTTTTTTGCACGATGTATTTTACATATTGTTGCAGAAATGGACAATTATAGCTACCGTAAATAAGGACAGTTTAGCAATGGAAGTATATGGTCAATACAACATGCTGCTATACCACCTGCTATCCTAAAGAAGATTCATTAAGTACTATGTGCAGAACACATGCAGCACACAAAGACAAAAAAAAGTTTCAGATCTGCCTTATCTAAGATGTAACTGGTTCTTTTTTATACTGTGCCCTTTTCCCTAAAACATCATTAACTAATGTATTTGATTCACAAAGCAGTTACTGTACTGTTACTGCATATTCTTTTCATATACAGTATAAATTTCTATTCAGCTTCTTTTATGCTTAGTACCATAATAAATCATGTACTGATTTATTGCAAGATGTAAATGGAGCCAGCTGGACTTTCATTGCATGGAAATGTCAGTGTTTGTATTACCCTTTACAAGTAACTACCACTTTTTCAGAACCATTTCTCAAAATCAATTCAGTATAAGGTGATGGAAAGTACAGTGCAAGGAAAAAGCGCAACTTTGACCACTCGCCAACCCGGCCCACAATGAAAAACTATTTCAAAAAGGGCCTTTTTTAAATTTATAAATTTACTTTCTCTTAGATCTTAGTCCAACAACTGCAGATCTTTAGGAATCTCTAATAAGATACTGTCTAATCAATTTTTGGGACTAATTTTTGTGTGGTCCAAGCGTGTAGAAAAAGAGAATGACCAGCAGTGTTTAGTGAATCCCCATAAATTGATGAAACTTTTTTTGTTCAATTTAACCCCTTAAGGACCCATGTTGTTTACACCTTAAAACAAACCTGTCGCCAAGAATGTCATTTTAGATGGTGACAGAATCCAATAGACTATTCTATGTTGATTTTAAAAATGCATTTTTCAGCATTCTGAATAATTTCAGTACTTCATGTAGTTTAATTCACACAACCTGGCACTACAGCATGTAGTGAGTGCCGTGGAGGGGCAGCATGCAGAATGAAGAATGCATGAGGTGGCACAGACACACACAGGATACAGCTGACCTTTTTTTGAGAGAGCTAAAGGAAAACTCCAAGATCAATGTGGCTGAGCTCCAGAGATGCCGTAGAAAGATGGAAGAATGTTTCACAATGTCTACTATCACTCAGAGGCATAACTACAGTGGTAGCAGCCATAGCAGCTGCTATGGGGCCCGCAGTGTAAGGGGGCCCTGGTATCTGACCTGACACATTAAAGAATGGAGGATGTGCACTATTATATACATATTATGCTGCACATTGAGCAGCATATTTTTCAGTGCATAAATGTGTGCATGTATGTAAGAGTGTATAAATGTGTGAGCATACAAATATGTATATTTCTGAGGGTGTAGTGGGCCCTGCCTCTCCAAGCAATGCCCCTGCTATCAATGTAGCCCTACACCAGTAGTGGCTTTATGAGTCAACAGACCAGGGGCGTAACTTGAGGGGGTGCAGAGGTTGCGATCGCACCCGGGCCCAAGAGGTTTAGGGGGCCCTTATGGTGTCACTTTCCCATATAAGAAGACTATTACTATAAAACATACATTATAGTCGGGGGCCTGGCACAGACTTTGCACTGGGGCCTGGCACAGACTTTGCACTGGGGCCCATGAGCTTCTAGTTACGCCACTGCAACAGACACATCTCCTCCCTATAAGAGATATGTATGCCTGTGTACATTTTGCAAATAAAACACATGAAGGAATAGGATTTTAGGAGCTGTACTAGCTCTAAAGGTTCTTCCACTCAATACTGAGCAAGGGTTTTTTGTCAAGATAGGGTGCAGAGTGTACATTAATGAGCAAAGCAAAAAACTTTTTTGATCTTGCTGTTTGGCTGTGAAACAGAGTGAAAAATTTAAAGGGGTCTGAATACTTTCCGTATTCACTGCAGCACTTTTCCATTTTTGCAAATTGTTTTTTTTTTTTATTTCTGCAATTCAAATACTAAAATGTTTTATTTTTTGATTCTTAGAGTTGAACAGTGGCTTATTTTTTGCTAGATCAGTTCTATTTTCTAATGGCGCCTTTTGATATGCCATGCAATGTATAATAGATAAAATCTACTTTCCATTTTCTTATGTGTTTTTGTTTCTCCCACTTTATGGTGAAACTTGCATGTTTCCTTTGGGAGGCACAACGGCAAAGAAAAAAAAGGCTGTTTTCAACATTTTAATGGCTAAATGTTTTAGAAGTTGATTGATGATAGGCTCCTGTCTTAGGAGCATAACAGCTTTGATAGTCAGATCCTTAGCTGCCACCCTACACTCATCCAAACCTTACATAATAAGAGTACTTCATACTTCAGGAAAGTTTAAAATGGTTTTCCAATTTCAAAATGACCTATCTACACATAAAACATATTCTGGCTCCTTTCTTATTGCTGCTTCTTGCATCAGAACCAGCTGACCACTCTTGTGTCACCTTTCAGTATCACAAGGCTGGAAAATCCTTTATATGGCACTTTGTGAAAAGTGGGCCATTGTTAGTTACATTAGATACATTCAAATAGCAAAAGTTATTCCCACAAAGACAAAGATTTTTTAACCCCTACAGCTTTGGAACGCTACAAGATATCCAGGGGATTTTGAGATTGTTTTCTCGTGACACATTATACTTCAAATTAGTTTAAAAATTTGGATGAAATCTTTTGCGTTTAGTTATGAAAAAAACTACATTTGGCAAAAATTTGGTAAAATTCTTTATTTTCAACGTTCTAAATTCTCTACTTTTGATGCAGATAGTCAAAGGCACCCAAATAAATTCATAACTTACATTTCCCAAATGTCTGCTTTCTGTTGGCATGGTTTTTTAAGATTCCACATATTTTACTAGAATGTTATGAGGCTTCAGAATTTAGGTACTCATTTTCACATTTTTTGTAAAATCGCCAAACCCGTATTTAGATGGACCCGCTCAACTTCTAATTGACACTGAGAGGCCTAAATAATAGCAGGACTCATAATTACCCCATTGGAAACTACACCCCAACATATGAAAACCACTTTTAAGAAATTTGTTAACCCTTTAGGTGTTTATAAGGGGTTAAAAAACAAATGGAGGTGCAGTCTGCAAATTGTAATATTTTTTCACAATACAATCATTTTGGATGGAAAATTAAACATTTACAATGGATCAATGAAAAAAGGCTCCACAAAGTTTGATACCCATTTCTCCCAGTACACCGATACACCATATGTGGTGGTAACCTGCTGTATGGCGCATAAAACAGAAGGAGGCCCATCCAGAGCAGATTGTCTTAACCATACCATAAAAAAAATAGTATATTATTTTTATTCTAGGGTCGCCACGATTACGAAAAGACTCATTTATATAGATTTTTAATTTTTTTCCCAGTTTTACTGAATAAAAAGTAATTTGGCAAAAATGTTGTTAATTTTAGCATCACCGTCTTCATATCATAACTTTTTATTTTTCGCCTCCAAATCTGTTTAAGGGCTTATTTTTGCAAGAAGGATTGTTATTTTTAGTGATCTTATTTTAGAGTCATAACATTTTTAAATCACTTTTTAGAGCATTTTTTTATAGGGTATTAATGAAAATTATCTTTTTTGGGAGTTTTTTTTTTTTACGGGGTTCACTTTGCGGTTTTGATAATGATTCTATTTTATTATGCAGATTGTTACGGACGCAGGGATACCAAATATGTTGGGGTTTTGTGTATTTTATTCAATTGTACTGAATAAAAACAAATTTGGAGAAAATCTTGTTCATTTGTTTGTTTAAGGGCTTATTTTTTGCGAGAAGAGTTGTTCTTTTTAGTGGGCTTATTTTAGAGTGCAGAACATTTTTTAAATCACTTTTTAGAGCATTTTTTATAGGGTATTAATTAAAAATGATCTTTTTTCGGAACGTTTTTGCGTTTTTTTTTCTCCAGCGTTTACCGTGCAGGTCCAGTAACGATTCTGTTTTATTATACAGATTGTTACGGACGCGGCAATACCAATATGCAGGTTTTTTTTGTGTTTTTTAGACTTCATTAATTGTTTTTATGGGAAAGTGACATTTTAGGGGCTTATATTTTAATGTATTTATTTTTTATTTATTCTAATGTGTAGTGTTCAGTGTTTTTCACTTTTTTTATTTTTCCATACTTGAACTTGAACCAGTGATGCTCTGATCGCTGGTTCAAGTTCAATACACTGCTCTACAATACTATTTTATTGTAGAGCAGTGTAATCTGTCTGGCATGCTTGCGCATGGGGTCTGACTGCCAGGGAGACCGGGCAGCTACGGGGCACATGCCAGTCCTCGGAGCTGCCCAGAAGTGGATCGGATCCCCCAGTAAGCGGCACAGGGGATCCGATCCATAGCGCAAACACCCTTACACGCCGTGGTCATGCTAAACCCATTTAAATTACTATAAAGTTTTTAATATATATATGAATACATACATTTTTTGCTTAATGACTATCTGTATCCTCAGCATTTACATGGCAAGCTCCCATTTCAATGTGTTTTTGCTTGTTGTGTTGCTTTTTCTGTATTCTGTGCTGGCCTCATTACTCTTAACATATTCTCATTAGTATGACATATGGAGACACTGAAGACAGTGACTCTGAGATCTGACCAGGTTTCCTGAAAAGGTCTTCTTTCCTGTTACTATTTTTTTTATCTCATCAAGGTAACAGAGGACAGATATGCTGTATTCTTGCTAAAATCTCAGAGGAGCTGCAGGCCCTTTTCCATTTTGACAGGTTACCAGTATGAACAGTGATGGAGCTAGGGATCACATGGGATACCATATCTAAATTTTTTATTCCATTTTACTTTTTCTGCAGCAGCCAATTAAGCTGCATAAGTAATGTCTCTGACAAAGCAGAGAGGATTCATGGCTACCTACAACACAACTTTACATTAATTGGCTTCCATAACAGGCAAAAGTCACCCTTGTGAAAATGCTTCAGGGAATTTACATAAAAGTGTTGGAAGGCAACACCTTCCCTGGAAGCAACTTAAATTAATGAAAATGATTGAATTTTTCAGTGAAAGATTTCTGTCATTGGAAAAGTCTACTGTGGAAGCTCTCGGTGTTGATGCTTACCTTGTAGGCTTTCACTTTTAATTCACCATAATTACACAATCCCTTTAGAGTCTTTTTTTGTAAAAGGATTTTTCTTTTCATAAGGGGTAACATATATTATACCAAAAGTATAGAAGTTATCTAGTATTAAAGGTAATCAACCACTTCTAAGGATACTAAGGTTATTCACCTGCACTCCTCTTCATCTTGATCCCGGCGCTTGTCTTCACTAAGATTGACACGCCGGGATCACCTAGAAAAGAAACTTATAATTAGATGAACGAAGCGAAGAGACAAGATGCTGGGAGAAGGATGTGACCTATGATCAATTTTTATTAAAATTTTTGTGTTGTAATATGTGAAAAAAGTGATGATTTAGGTGTTAAGGCTCCATTTTCCATTAGAGGTTCACCGTCATGAATAACCGTTACCGGCAGGTAATACAGCTGACACAGGCTGCGTGTGGAGAGGGCTCAGCCTGTGAGCTCTCTCCATACTCCCTTTACTGTTGTATGGTGTACATAGTCTGACAGCACTAAGGAACTGGTTAGTGGCAGAGAGTAGTACCTCCAGCAGCAAAGAGTTTCATAGTCTCACTGTTTTTACAGTGAAGAATCCCTGTCTATGGCAATGGTAGAACCGCATCTCCTCTTGGCAAAGAGAATGCTCATTCAAGTATTTGTACATTGTAATGAGGTCTCCTCTTAGATGTCTAAGCTGAAAAACCTAATTATAGTAATCTGTCATTGTATTATAGTTGTATTATATTATAGCTCTCCCCTGCACCCATTCCAGTTCTACTATGTCCTTCTTTTACACTGGTACCCAAAATTGTACACAATATTCCATGTGTGGTCTGACCAGTGATTTGTATAAGGGCAAAACTATGTCCTTATCATGAGAATCTAAGCCTTTGTGATATATCCCATAATTTTACTTGCATTATTAGCATCTGCCTGGATCTGGTTACTTAAATTGTGTTTACCATCCACCAATACTTCAGCTGACTTCTGCTGAAGTGCCTGGGACTTCTGACCCCACATGGGTGACACCAAGGTACCTATGGCCCTTAGGTCCCTGATTTTACTGGCAGTCCTGGGATACGCAGAGACACTGCAGGGCTCAGACCAGTAGACTTTAAGTTATTTTTTAGTGAGGACCTAATTGGTCTGATTTTATCCTAGTCCAATCTCTATGCTGCATAACCCCAAAGGTGGACCCCTGTTAATGCAGCAGAGATAGAGAAATATGGGGGCATAGTTCTTCTTATGGCATTGATAAAAAAGCCCACTATCTGGGACTATTGGAGCACAGATATAATGTAGCATAACCTGATGTTCCACATTGCGGTAAACAGGATGCGCTTTGAAGCCATCTATAAGTTTATTCATTTTGCTGACATTGCACAGTGCCAGTGGGATGAGTTGGGCAAAATACTTTTGACACTAAAATGGCATATTTGAGAAATTGCAGTGCAATTTGTACTCTACACCATTCAATTTGTATTACATTTTGGCCAGCATCTTTTGGGGGTTAAAATGCTCATAATAACCCTAGATTAATACTTTCCTGAAATGGGGTTACTTCTCGGGGACCCCAATACCAGTCTAGTAAAAATGGTGCAATTTGCTTATTCCCTACTGAGCACTGCTATGGGGTATTGCCATAACCGGGATAACCCGCATAATGATTTTTCATGTGTTTATCCCCAGTGGCATGATTTTGTCAAAATACATTAGCCCAAACATGGCATATCTGTGGGAAAAAATGTAATTTTTTTCTCTGCT
This sequence comes from Engystomops pustulosus, assembly GCA_019512145.1. Taxonomy (NCBI): domain Eukaryota; kingdom Metazoa; phylum Chordata; class Amphibia; order Anura; family Leptodactylidae; genus Engystomops; species Engystomops pustulosus. The sequence goes on from CM033643.1 coordinate 156,850,990, forward strand.
CTTTTCACTTTGTTCTACATTTGAGCCAGGATCTTAGAGGTTAAAATGCTCATACAACCATAGAGAAATTCTTTGACCTGTGCCCTTTCCTAAAATGGGGCCACTGGGGTTTCTATTGTACTGGTACAACAGGGGCACCACAACACTAGTCTATTGAAAACGGAGCTCCAAAAGCAAAATTTCTCTGCTTCCCTTCTCAGCCCTGCCATGTCCCCAGCCTGTCTATTATTGACACATATGTGGTATTGCTGTACTCGGGACAACCAACAGAATGATTTTTGGTGTGTTTGTCTAAAGTGGCATGCGTTGGGCACAATATATTTGGCACTAAAATGACTTTTTGTTTAGATAAAAATGCAATTTTTACTCTGCACTATTTACTTTGCATTAGATTTTAGCCAGCATGTCGGGGATTAAAATGTTCACCGCATCCCCAGATAAATTCTTTGAGGGGTGTAATTTTCACTTTGTGTCACTTCTCGCGTGTGTTTGTGTCACTTCTTGGGTGTTTGTATTGTGCTGGTACCTCAGGGGCTCTATAAAATGACATGGCACTCCAAACTCGTGAAAATGGAGGTCCAAAAGATAAATTTTGCTCCTTCCCTTCTCAGCCCTGCGTTGTGCACAGCCTGGGGTGTTTGTCTGAAGTGTCTTGAGTTGGGCACAATATATTTGGCACTAAAATGGCATATTTGAGAATATTTGAGTGCAATTTTTACTCTGCACCATTTACTTGTCGGGGGTTAAAATGCTCGCCACAACCCTAGATAAATTCCTTCAGGGGTGACGTTTCGAAAATGTTGAAAAAGTGTCATGTTTAGGGGTTTTCTATTGTACTGGTTTTCAAGCTTTACAGGCTTTTCAAGCTTTCACAAAACATTTGTAGCCAAATCAGCCTCCCAAAAACCTAACAGCACAAACTCCGTTTTGGACATCGCTGTGTAGCAAAACAGCAGTTGACATCCACATGTCTGGTATTGCTGTACTTGGAAGAAACAGGCCAAATATTTTGGGATGTATATTTACCTTTAATAGTTTATGAATGTATACATTTTAATAGTTTGAGATGTTAGGTTCATAAAATGGTGAGGGTAAATAGTAAATAAACCTTTATAGGACACTTCCAAACTAAATTGGTCACCAAAAATTTAGCGTTTTTTCAAATCTCTTGAAAATCTAACTTGCTACTAAAACTATATACCTTCTAACAACCTTTAAAAAAAAAGGAAACGTAAAACAAATTATGGAAATGTAAAGAAGAGCAAAATGTGTCTACAAAAGAAATTGAGGTATGACTTTTTGTTTTAAAAATTTACATTTTTTTTCCCCCTAAATTATTGAATTTTTACCCCCAAAAAAGTACTGATCAGTGAAATTATACTACTAACATAAACTACAATGTCTCACGAGAAAATAATCTCTAATGTTAAAGTATTCAAAAATTATTACCACAGGAAGAGACACTGTTCACATTTTAAAATTAATGGCTGAGCCTTGATGTACAAATAGACATTGTCATGAAATTCTCATCAGATGACCATAGTGGCCCATCCAGTTTTTACTGGGAAAGAACCAAAACCATAGATGTGTATAAAGTTATGTAAATGATAAGAAATTACATAAAGAAAGAGTTTTGAACAGGTTTACTGAAATGTGTTTAATACTTAGTATAAAAAAACTTTGTTTGGTGATGACAACTTCAAGATGCCTCCTGTATGGAGAAACTAGGCGCATGTATTGCTCAGCTGTGACTTTGGTCCATTCTTTCACATTAACACTCTTCAAATACTAAATCCTAAAGATATCATAGGCCATCTCTATGTATTCTGAGCTTTGTTTCTTTCCATAGATTTTGGAATCGGGGGATGTGATTGGCTGGATTAATTTTATTTTTTTTTATCTAAAACGAGTTGAGAGATTTCTTGTTTGTGTGTTTGGGGTCATTGGGTCAATTTCACATGATTTTATCAAGAATTTGTCAATTCATTCTTCCTTGAATTTTGGGCAATTTGCCAGTTTCATATGCTGAAAAACAGCCCCACTCATGAAGTTGCCCCCTCCAAACATCACTGTCTGTGATATGCAGTTCATTACAGCCTCAACATGGTGTGAAATATGTCATCCAAAAATTTTAATTTTGGTCTTACCTGGTCGGACTATATTCTCCAATTATCTTATATATATATATATCTATATAAAGGTATGTTTACTTTTGAAAACATTTTCAATTTCAAAATCAAAATATTGTAGAAAAATTAAAAAGCTGTTCTCATCTAAAGTATTTATGAAAAATCCATAGGATATATCATAAATGCAGGTCCTTACTCTGTGACCCACATCCACCTCAAGAAGAGCTACTCAAAGCATATGCTCCGCTATTTTACTTCACTTCTGGTCAAAAGTAAAACCACTGAGTGATGCTGGCTGACCCAACAGTCTCTACAGCATGGTATGTTAATCACCACATGTGTGAGGTGTTGAAAGGACCTCTTTAAACTACAAATACTCGTTTATGATAAGGCTGTTCGTTCTGTAGTATATATGTTACATTTACTTGCACAGGGCAAATATTCCTTTCCCATTTAAAGGTTTTCCTTAATACTATTATTTTGGAGCTTACTATTATCAGTAGTGGACACTACTGATGCACTGCCATATATGCAGATATTCTATTTCCAGAAGGTGATCTGGCTATACAGGCTGACATCACCATTATAATATTGATTGTCTTTTAGTTATCTGTAAGTGCATCTGATTTATACTGTTGTCTTTGAGTATAGTCTCTTGTATTCGCTATTGAGTATGTGGTACTTATGCATTTGGGCTTGGCCTCAAATCAGATCTAAAGAAAGTTCATGTTCTCGTTCCCATCTTATTTTCCAGTGATACAACTCATTGTATAATAATAAGTACCCCTGACATTTCACAGTTGTGGAATGCTTTGTTCTATGTCGATGCGCTAAATGATTTGACATTTGGAGATTAGTTCAGTCTAAGCATCAGCATCCTTGTGCTGGTCATATGCTATAAGAAAAAGAGCTGAAATGTCCCTAATATCACTAATTATTCAGTATGGCCCATTATGTTCTCTCTGCAGGTGAGGGAGGGAGATGGTGACTATGGCTCAGGTCTAAATTATGGATCGATTGGAAATATTTTATATCATTAATTAATTTATAGCGAAAGGTACTGTTAAGCCTCATCCATACAATTATTGTTCCCTCAGTTAATACGGCTGAGTGTTTTTTGCTGCTGTCTCATGGCTCCATACATTTCTGTGGACTCAGAATTCCTCAGGCACGTGTCTCAGCCTATTGCCCTAAAGAAAAAAATTCAGAGCACTTCCCATTTTTGGCCATGTTTGCAGCCCTGCACTCCCTGAGGCTGTGAAAATTATGTCTGACACACAGTGTGTCATCCCTGTCTCGTTAACTAGGTAACATTACCCTGTTTTTTTATGTGGTTGCCAAAAATGGATGACACAAAGAATACACACCGGCCTGCTTTGTGGCTACGTGGCGGAGACTAGGGGTAAGTACTGTTGACACACAATCTTTAAAAATGGCTAATAGAGCTTTTTTTTTTTGGGGGGGGGGGTGTAGGAAATCATTACCAACCTTTCAGTAACCCTTATGCAAAACTAAAGTGCTAGCAAATATATTGCGCTTTCAATAAGAATTTAAGTATGAAACATAGGCAAAAGAAAATGCAGCAGCTAACAAGAAGTCTTCTATTTTACCCCAAGTGCATTACTCACATCAATACTGTTAAGTATGTCTATAAAATGATTCTATATAGTGCAGAGCCTCTTATTACATTTAAAAGACAAAACTGGTGAATGTGGGTCAATATTACCTGCTGCCGTAGTACACACTCTTCATTAATGTTCACCTGCCTGGGATTTTCTGTAAATAACCATGAAAATGTCCATATTTTTAGGGTCATAACTTCAGCGGTAGCAGCTGCTATGGGGACCGCAGTGTCAGGGGGCCTTGCATACAACATGACACACTGAAGACTGGAGGATGTGCAGCATTATATACATAATATGCTGCACATTGTACAACACAGTGCACATCATCCACAGTACACTGCATGCATCGTCAGAAAGGGGACAGCAGAAGAGGACTAGGAATCTCTCATCTCTAATTCCTACTGTATACTTCGCCAATGGGGTCATCACCAGTTACTGGAACAGATCTGTGCAAGTGTATAAATGTATATATCAGTGCTTAAATGTGTTTGCAAATGAGTGTATAAATGGGTGTGTGTGTGTGTAAGAGTTTATAATTGTGTTAGTATACAAATATGTATTTTTTGGAGAGGTGGGGGGCTCATTCACAAGCATGCTACGAGGCCCTGCCTCTTCTAGTTACACCACTGCATATTTTATAATCATATTTTATCATCTAGCGCCATTCAAACAAAATTTGTTTTGTGGCTTGTTACATTGGTGAATCTACAACTGCATAGGAACTGTAAACACAATTCTTTTTTTTTGGACACAGTTAAGCAGTCATTTTAGAATGTGTATTTCTTTGTGATAAGCTGATTCTCTGTACGGCATGCATGATACATGTACGGCACAGAGGTGTGGAGGCTTTATGACAGTGATGGTGAACCTATGGCACCGGTGAAAAATAGTAAAGAGTAAAAATAGTAAAAAAAAAAAGGGTTAAAAAATAAAAATCTAATGATTCTAATCACCCCCTTTCCCTAGAACTGATATAAAACATCATAAACAGTAAAAATCACGAACACGTTAGGTATCGGCGCATCTCATAATGGATAATCTATCAAAATATAAAACTGGTTATTGCCGGTGGTGTACCCTATAATGTACCATACCAAAGAATAAAGCAGAGGTGTTATTTGGAGCGCACAGTGAAAGTCGTAAAAAATGATGCCACAAGACTGTGATGCAGATACGTTTTTTTTGCCATTTTCACCACATTTGGAATTTATTTTCCAGCTTTCCAGTACACGGCATGGAATAATTTATAACGTCCCTGAGAGGTAAAATTTGCAGAAAATAAGCCCTCACACAGCTCTGTACACGGAAAAATGAAAATATTATGGATTTTTGAAGGTGTAGAGCAAAAAATTAACGGAAAAAACCCTGTGTCCTTAAGGGGTTAAAATTGCTCTACTACATTTCCACTAATCAACCCGTCAATATATAACTACAGTTGGTCTCTAGGCAGACCTGTGGTTTGTAACTATATCTCATAGGAATTTTCATCTTTTCTATTCAAGTAACACTGTCAAGTTTCAGTACAATGCCTCGATTCCCATGCCGGTGGGTGAATGATTAGTCTGATGCAGTACATTGCACAGTCACACTCACTTCATTAAACCACATTTTAAACTAAGACACACAGTCAGCACTTTATTGTAACCCTTTATTGAATAGGTGAAGCGAATACAGCTCATAAAATATAAGGTTTGATTTACTTACAATTTTATAAGTATAAATTCCTTAATGGGGTTGAAGTCTGTCCTTGACAATAGTTAAAAAAGTCTCCACAAACCAAAAGCATAACAAAGCTAATTTTTTATCATAATATTTTTCATTAAGATTCCATTTATTTCCGTTTTCTGTTTGTTAGGTTTTTGCTCTGTGTAGCTTATGAGTTTTAAGTAACCTATCATTATCACTATTATTGTAAGCGCTTAATGGGTGTTTGCCACATTCCAGAAAACATTTCTATATAATTATGATGACTTTATTGAAATGCAGTTTTCATAATTATTATGAAGCATTTGTAACACTAAACAGTTTTGTCTTTTCCTCGTAATAGCTCAATGCAGGCGACAAATTCAGTTGAGTGAACATAATGAGGTTATACTCAACAATAACTAAAGACAAGGGATAAGCAGTTAAAAAATGTCTCCTAGAACAAACCAAGCCACGACATTAAAATCAATATATGGTATATTCAGTATAAGTATATTAAATAAAATATTATAATCTCCCCTTTAATGTTTAAGGGATGAGAAACCGGGAGACAAGTTTGCTCTAAGTGACTGTCAATGCAGATAAACACAGTTATTCACATCCATTTGCAGCACTGGGTACGGATTGCATTTCTCCATCTCAGGCTGCAGGAATAAAGTACCATGAGAGACAGATCGTTCCACAGGACGGTAAACAGAGTTTACAAAGAAATATTAAAGATAATAAAGTAATAACACCGCATTAGCATATAATACCAGAAGGAATGTAATTCTTTTTGTGGGCTGTGGAAACTGGGTACAATTTATATTAAATGGGAAAACGCTAGACAAACCTGCATAGTAAATCGACTTGGGAACTCTAATAGAGAGTAAGCCTACCTTTCAATGTCCTGTCATAGGACACTGCTGCAATGGCAAATTCTTAAGAACATACGGTTTTCCTGTAGTCAAACCACATATAGGGGCACATTTACTAAGGGTCCGTCGGACGCATTTCTGTCGCGTTTCCCGAATATTTCCGAAACAAATCGGGGGCGTGGCTGTCAGACAATCCAACTGATTCGGACAAACCGCAGAATTTTACTTTCAAAATTGTGACACAAGACACGCACTTACATGCATCGTTAAGCAGATGGTGAACTCCGGCGGACCTGAGCGGGGAAGCGACACATGCAGGAAATTGGACGCACAATCTTAGTGAATCACAGCAGCTCCGAATCCTCGTCGGACATTCCGGAACGGTGGCGTCAACGGGACAGGTAAGTATTATGTGCCCCTTAGAGTATTATGTACTATTTTGGTCACTGATGTATAAGAAGGACACTGCTGAACTAGAGGGGGTCAATTGAGTGATACCAAGGTGCTTAGGAGAATGGGTGGATTAGAGTACAAAGACATTATCAAACTTGGTTTATTCATGTTAGCAAATAAGTTGGGAATGGAGTGACCTAATTGCAATATACAGATACTTGAATGGACAAAACAGAGAAGTATTTTTACACTTTCTAAATATTTTTACCTGTAACCATCACTAGAGGACATCCTCTACACCTAGAGAATAGGAGGTTCCAACATCATCATACACAGGGATTTTTTACTGTAAGAGCAGTGCGACTGAAATTTGTTGCCACAGGATGTTGGCTAAAACACTTGTTCAAGAAGACCCTGAATGTTTTCCTGTAAAGTATCACATTATGGAACATTATGATCCAGGGTTTATTTTGACTGCCATATAAGAGTCAGAAAAGATTATATTTTCCTACTATGGCCCAATTGGCATCAGGTGCAGAGGGAAAAGCTCCCACTGCAAGCGATATAATGCCACTGTAAAGTAATTTTTCTGTATATCAGAAATGGAAAATGGAAGGAGTCCAGATGAAATTTGCACTTTATGAAAGTATTATTTTGGCAGGATATGATGGCATTATTTGAACACTGGTGCTATTATTAGGCTCATGTTATTCCAGGCTTCCCCATAGGAAAGGAACTTTGTATCATAAATTTTTAACAGATAGAACCGATAGCTAGTATTAAGCATAGTATGAATGTTCATGTTGTAGCTGTAATTAAAGCTGGATAAGATGATACTGTGTGTAACATGGGTCCCAAAAACATATATTGGTCATGTATAATTTACTTTGCAGGATATAACTTAGTTTAAGCAGTAATCCACAAATTTCATTGCATTTTTTAAATGGCTTTCCATAACCTTTGTGACAGCAGAAACATGCTGGGAGATCCCAGCAGTACCAAAGTCAGCTGTGCAGAACTGAACAGTGGGAAAGCAGATAAGTGGTCATGAGCTGATATCTAATGATCCTATTTGATGAAGCATGAAGTGCACATGCTTTCGCTTCCGTCCTATTGTTGACTGCATTGTGAATGTATAGACTGTGAGAAAAAAATCAGCTTTTTAGAAGTTTACTTGGCTGCATGTTATAAATTATTTTGTTTAAAGGAAACCTACCACTGCTGATGGTAGGTATTAGATGTAAACACCGGGCACCAGCTCAGGGTGAGGGCTCATTCACATTTGCGGCCGCATGTACGTCCCCATAGAAGGCAATAGCAGCGCGGCACAGATATGGTGCCACACACGTGTGGCACCGATCCGGGCCTCACACCGCAAAAAGATAGAGCATGTTCTATCTTTTGGCGTGTGTGCGGCCGTGCACCGCTATTCTCTATGGAGGGAGGAGGGGTCACCTCCTCCTCCTCACCAGCACACGGCGGTATGCCCGCACGGCGGGCATACTGTGTGTGAATCGACCCTGAGCTGGTGCCGGAGCTTACCTTTGCTAGTGTTTTAAACTGCTATATCGCGGTTTAAAACACTAGCAAAGGTAAGCTCCGGCACCAGCTCACCCTGAGCTGGTGCCTGGTGTTTACATCGAATACCTACCATCAGCATTTACTCCCAAATAATCACAGTAGAAGATGGGATTCTTGCTGTAAGAATCCCTCCCATTGAAGTCACTCTGGAAGTAACATGCCCTATATTCTGAGAGGTGTCCAGGTTGCCACCCAGAACACAGAACAAATTGGTCAAAGTCAGCACTAGATAGCCCGAGAGCAGATTTTGAGTCACTATTTGACACTCATCATCCAGTATAAAATCCATGTCAAATACCCCAGTGTGAACAGCATTTATTGGATATTAGATTCTAGGAGCTAATATATGGTAATGCAGGGCATTAGGTGTATATTAGATTTTGAGCTCCTAGGAGCAAGGAGTTTATTTCACATAATGTGGATACCTCTAGGAGCTGGGAAGGGATTATATATTGGAATAGGGGGTAGGGTAGAGTGGTTGGGGTAACTCAGTTATGGTATTATGTAATGGTGACAGTCCTGTTTTTAATAAGCTTAATCATCTGGATAGAGCAATGCAAGATGTACTAGGATAGATCCTGTCCAAATGACTATTTGGTAGAACGCTATCTAAGGTGCCAGTGTAAATTGGAATTTATTGTGTAAGCTTCTAGGGGAAATTTATTTATATATTAGGTCCTAAAGGGGCCTTTTATGGTACACCCTAAGGAGGCCAGGGGCCTGCTCTGGTACTTCCAGTTTTCAGGCTTGTATCTGGCTAGAAATTCCAGGGGATCACAAAACCAACCTCAGCTTAATCAGATGAGGAGACAACATGATGTGAAGTCCCAGGAAAATGTAACGTTCGAGAAGGCCTTTTATTGGCCTAAGCGGGTCCCGTGAACCCCTTGAACTTCTGGCCTGGTGCATCCCCGTAAAATGGATGTACCAGACTGGCATGGGAATCTAAAGCCGAGGCAGAGTAAGTGTGTGTTGTTTTTCTTTTCCAATTGAGCAGTCAATTTACTTTATATTTAATTATGTGCTCTCAGCGGCAAGGTCATTAGATGGGACGTAAGTGTGAACTTATCTTTGTGTGCATGTAGCCTTATATATAGCAAATTCTCTGTTCCTACAAACTAGAGAATTTGTCCACATGCTAGTTTTAGTGCATATCACGTGTACAAATACTTTTCTATGGACTCATATACACAAATGTGGTTTCCATGTCACTGAGAGTAGGCCGACTGCATGGCCACAGATTAAAGAGCAACTGCTAGTCTTGTCCTTGTTTGCGGTCCAGTTAGTCTTTCATACTGTAATTTTGCGTTATCAAACTCAGATGTTGATAAACTATCGAAATTGGACCTGTGTACATAGCCCGGCTCGGTCATGGTTCAGTGAGACTCGGCTGTAAGACTGGGGGGATGGGGATATCTGGTCTGCTGTGCCAAACTAAATAAATGAGGAGATTGTACATATGATTATTAGGGGAAGGAAAACACTACTGTAGATATTTTTTAATTATAACATTTTGGAGGTGAGATGTCACAGTGTATTACATTGTAACAGTGGGGCACATAATCATCAGTTTGGCGGGATAAATAAGCAATAAGGAGAACATAGCATTTGTGAAAAGAACATATTACTACTGTGATATTTTAGGACGCAGGGCTGCCTGAGATGTGCTACAGAGGCGGAATCAAATTCACAATGCATCAGGAAAGGGAAGAGGTCTCAATTGTGTTTGCTACCTGAAGTCTGCCAGGGACGAAAAGACAAGACAGACAAGGCCCAAATAAAGGGACGACATAGCTACAACCTAGTTTGAGCATAAGTAATGTCTTACTCGGCTGGGTAACAGCAATACTTTGAAATCAATTATATATGATGTAGGAGAGTCTCTAAAAGTTTGCATGATGTCAAGATGTTATGTTCCTATGTGGGGTGTACCGGTTTATGAATGGTTAGAGTAGTTTGGCCCAGAGAGTGATGTGGAAAAGGTTGTGGTAAGTTGTTGTCGGCTTGGAAGAGAATAGTATAGGTTTGGATGGAAACAGCAGCAGGTGAACATTAAAGGACACCTACCATTCGGATCTACCTATTAAGTTTATCGGTTAAGTTGTAGGTTAAAGGGAGAATTAGATGTGGAGGAATGGAAGTGAATTTCCTAAAAAATGAAAGGTGACAGTGAGAGAGGGTAAAAAGTGGCGAGGGGGATTGTGAAGGATCTATCATGTAACAGGAGGCCTGCCAACTCCCCACCAGGATAATTCAGGGCGCGAGGTGAGGGGGGTTAAGCAGAGCACACCAAAACAGGGTTAGCCAAGTTTCCTTTCGGCACAGACAATTAACATATGCTAGTGATGAAAAGGTTGTGTGAACTGGGGTTATTTGTTGCATATGGATTGTGAATTAATAGGGAAGAAGGACGCGGAGATGCGCGGAGGAGAGAGGGAGGAGGGTGCGGACACGGTGTTGAGTGCGATTATAGATGTAATGGGTTGTAATTTGTGTAATTAAAAGATTTAGAGTAGTAGCTACGGTCCGCAGCCAGAGGCAATGAATTTGCTTTTGCAATAGCATTTTGAAAGCATAAGAGGAGTGATTAGTCTTTTTGTTTAGACAAGTGCTTGAGAAGAATGGCTACATGAGATAGCCCGAACATGTTGCATTTGGGAGAATCTTTGAGTCAGTTGCTTCTCAAGCTTGCATCCAGGTTGGATGGAAATCCAGTAGTTCCACAGTGTGCTCAACAACCTGTTTAGCTTGATAGTAGACAAGAGTAGGTACAGAGAAAGCGTTGTCTTTTCTTCGCTTCTGGGCATAATTAAGTTTGGGCAATTAACAGTTTGCAACTTAAGAGGATTACACTGTGTGAGACCAGGGTCTAGTAAACCACTAGCAGCAATTTATACACAAGACAAATTACTAACACCATCAGGTGTGAAGAAATGGACAGAAGGGGGTCATTTACTAAAGGGCCTGATTCGGGTTTATCCTGACGTGTTACACGAATATTTCCGATTTGCGCCGATTTTTTTCTGAATTGCCCCTGGATTGTGGCGCAGTCGATGGATTGGGGCGCAAGGCGCCGGCATGTATGTGACGGAACAGGGGGGGGGGGGCGTGGCGGTACGAAACCCCGACGGATTCGGAAAAAACGCTGCATTTTAAAAAAATGTAGCTCGACAAGCGCTTACCTTAACCCACAGATTAGGACGGTGAAATTCAGTGCTTTACGCAGGTCTTCCGTGCAGCAGCGACACCTGGTGGAGTCGGCAGGAGGAACTGCTTAGTGAATCACGGCCGGACCCGAATCCACCGCACGAGAACCGCGCCCGGCTGGATCGCGAATGGACCGGAGTAAGTAAATCTGCAAACAGTCTCAGAAATCAGCAGGGAATTGGGTATGCATACACACCTAAAATGTACAAAAAAAGTAAAGAGAGAAAACTATCGCAGAAGGCTGGGGACTTCTTTTGTACTGGTAGATCTACTTAATTTTGGTACAGAAGTCCCTCCGTCACTATAATAGTTTTCTATCTGGAACTTCTTTGTACGGGGCATGTTCTATTAATTGGCACAAGAAGTTGCAGATAGAAAACTATTAAAGTGAGGCTGTTTTTCTGTATCGTATTTCTGTATTCTGTTGCCCCCAAATTAAGTAGACCATACTGCTAAAAAAAGAAATCTCAGAGCTTCAATCTTCAATTGTAGGGAAGGCTCTGGGTTTAATGGTGCAAAATAAGTAGACATACCTGAGAGAAAGAAAAAAAAAAAGAAAAAAAAGTGAACAACGACCAAAACTCTGTTATTAAGTTTGTGCACTCACAGTTGCACCTTTAAACATGCAACAGTCATACACCATGCTAAAGAAGCATTCTCGGGACCATTCTACTCTACTGAGCTCCGGACTATGTCTCTACTTCAATTTGCATCAAAAAAAATCCTGGAACCTAGTCCACTGGAACTATCCTCAACCTTTCCTCAACATGCTCTTCAACAAATTACAATCTGGTTTTAAACCCAACCACTCGAATGAGTATGCCTTAACCAAAATCTCCAATCTCCTACAGTCTGCCTTGACACTGTGGACTTACTCTCCAGTTGCAAAAAGTTGTTCACTTGAATCCCTCACCTGGTCTTTCATGGAATTCTCTCATAACTCTCCATGGAGTTCAGGACTATCACTCTCATTCCACCTCTTCAGTTCATCCCACTCTGTTGCGGTCCTCAAGGCTTGTCCTGGACCCTACTATCTCCATTTACACCTCTGGCCCAAGACCGCGCATTAAGTCCCACAGCTTAAATACTAATTCTAATTCAGATGAAACATAGATCTATATTTCTGTCCCAGATCTCTACCTCTCATCTAACGGAATTAGCGAGAGTCTATCCACCTATGCTTCTGCTTCTCTTTCCGTTTTCTAAAAACTCAATGGGGCACATGTACCAAGGACTTTTGCCGCTTTCTGTCAGACTTTGCACATTCCTTACTTGCACATGTATTTAAAGGGCACCTACCACCACAAATCTACTATAAGGTAGCTGGTGGTAGGTGGTCATTGCGGACGTGGGATAGCCCCTTGTAAGGGCTAATCCTCACGTCCTGCACTTTTTGAGAACTTTAATTTGATATTTATTCAAATTTACTTACCTGTGGCTACCGGGGCGTGGAGTAGCCGCTTATGAGATTACACGAGGCGGCTACTCCACGCCCCGGGTACGCACTTTACCCCTCCTACTCACCCATCTCGGCGAGGCAGCTCGCGGAGCTGCGCGCCCTGTCCGAGCGAGCCTGCCGTCTGCGCATGCGGCAGAAGCGCAGGCCCGCGCCTGCGCGGTCTCACAAACTCCGAAACAGGCGAGGGACGGACTCTTCTGCGCATGAGAAGACGGACAGGCTCGCGGAAGACCGGGCGCGCAGCTACGACGGAGCCGCTGCGCGCGACCGAAGATTGGGTTGAGAGCTCAGTAGGGGGTTTAAAGTGGCTACCGGGGGCGTGGAGTAGCCGCATCGTGTAAATCTCATAAGGGCTACTCCAACGCCCCGGTAGCCACATAAGTAACTTTGAAAAATATCAAATTAATAGTTTCTCAAAAAAAAGTGCAGGGACGTTAGGATTAGCCCTTAAAGAAGGGCTACCTCAAGTCCCAAATGACAACCTACCACCCAATCTACACTTTATAGGTAATTTTTGGGTGGTAGGTTCCCTTAAGTAGGTTATGTGCCAAATTGTGGCACATGTGAATCTTGGTCACGGATGCATATCTACACAACACAAAATTGTCTATTGAATAGGGCGTTCCGAGCACAGAGGACAGCACGTCACATTAATATGCAAAGGCCGACAGAAGTGTCACGCACCCCATGTTAAAGGTGCACAAAACAACGGTGGTGCACTCGATGGGTCAGTGTAGGGAGCACAAGATTCAGAAGAACATGGACGCCACAATTAGGAATTGGCGCACTTGCCACACTTTACACAGGCACACGCAGTGCAGTTGTGTTTTACAAGTGGTATTATTTGAGTTGAGTGTTGTTTTCAGTGGTATCATTTGGCACACCTAACTTTTTTGCTCATTTTTTGGGAACAGTTTTGTAAATTGATTTTATAAAAAGGTTTTTTTGTGTTTTTTCACAGCCTCACCAAGCGGTGGTTACAATACTGTTTCCTATTTATTGTATCCCCAGACACAGTGATACTAAATATGTTTTTTGTGATTTTGTTTTTTGCACTTTATTAGATGTGTTTATAAGGGAATGTTGGTGTTTAGGGATTTACTTTAATTTATATTTTATCAAAAACCTTAATTTTTTTTATTTTAGGGTTGGATTGAACATACCAAGCATTCATGCCGCAGGGCTCAAGCTCTGAGCGACATCTCGCAGCCCGGGCACTGGCCAGATCCCAGGGATGCCATCAGAGGGGTAGGCAGGGGCAGATTCACATCAGAAGCCCATTACACCCGACGAATGGAGGAATTTTGGATCGTGGGTGTTGAGGAGGGTCAGCTGTAATGTTACAGCGACCCTGCAGTTTGGCACCGCCTCCGTTCAGGTCGGTGCCAGAAGCTAGGAAGTAGTTTGGTCTCACGTCGCAAGTCACGGCTCGACTTGACGTCCAACTATGTCAATTGTCGGAAAGTGGTTAATTTCAGGTTTATATTTATATGAAAAATATTTTTGTGGAGTTCATTATTTTTATGTGTGCATACTTTTAATGCTGGTACGCTATAATTGTAACGGAGCCATAGCAGTTTGCCTAATTCTTTCCTATGTTTTTTATTGGGACGGGGACCCATTAATTTTTTTCTCGGAATCAGCTAGGATTATGGCTGGTTTAACCTGTGGATTTACAGTTGGTGTTGTGATGGTGGGGAACAATTTTGCTTTGTTTGCCAAGGGCAGTGAAGTGAAAGCTCGTCACAGATCTACCGTCTGTAAGAAGAATATTGATTAAAACATGGAAAAAAAATACAAAACTAAAAAGTCCTTTTAACAAGGAAGAATAAGGGTAAGCTTTTGGTAGTTTTTTCATTAGCTAAAGCCAGAAGTGCACTCACCTCACTATTCTTTGACCAAAAATAGTATCAAAATATGAAAGAAAAAGTTCCTAAGTGGTGAAACCAACCTCTAGAAAAATAATTGATTTGTTTGGGTAATGAAAAAGTTATTATTTTTCAATACTCTTTCTGGATCAATTCTCACACGATTTCCTAGAATCTCTGCTCGTTTTCAGGCAACGGAAGCTTATATTATTTACTTCTGTAGATAAAACACCAGGCAATGGTCTTATGATCTCAACCTTGGGCGTTATCAATACACAGTGTAATCAAAACATGTGCATACTAACAAGCCATAACATATGTGGACATTGCAATGATCACGGGACCGTGTTATTACATTAAGTAAATATCGAGAGATTGAGAAGATGAAAAGCAAGCAAGTAGAGAATATCCGTGAGGAGTTGATTACATATATAATGGAAAATGGTAATAACTTTTATTCACAATAATATTAATTATTTTCGTAAATGTGCTTATATTGGCCCCCCCCAAACCCTTTAACTAAAACAATCGTAGAAAATCCCTTCGGTGTTGCATGTGTGCCGAGTTCAGATGTACTAACCATATGAATATGAATCTCTTGCTCTGGTACGGCATGGGCGATGGTACTTGAAAGTGAAAAGAAGTTGAACAGCCGTTCCCATTGCTATACATACGGTAGGTCACATGGTATTGCTACCACGCTGCATACCAATGACATAGCCAGACAGATGGGTATTCATATGCCCTGACTAAACATGAATAAAATTTCTCTTTTAATTTCATGGGATGTTGCTGCCTAAGAACAGTCTGGCCAGGAATAATTGCATCATAAAAAAACAGGTCCTAAATATTCCTAATGCTATTTGTCTCCAATCGTAATAGGACGATTCCTGCACGGAAGGAAAAAGAAGACGGTTTACTGGTGGACAGTAGTTAAGAAATACTCCAAATATTCTCCTGGGTGTTGTTTCTGCTTTCATGTCTAAATCAAAAATGGAATGAAAGCAGTGCAATATCAAAGCCATATAGCACTAGTGATCTGTTTCACCCTAAGCGAAATGTTGTGTACCTTTTGCAGGTCTGGGATTAGGAAGACACTGGCTTCCCGATGTAAGATGCTATAGTGCCTTCTATGAACAGTATGGTTGTGTCACCATAATGGAGGCAAGTTGTTCAGGGCCTTAAACGCTCTCTTACCCTTATAACGCTTTTTGGCCCTGTGTACATCTGAGGGAAAGGATGGGGCATACTAGGGACAATTACTTGACATGCACGATCCTTGTTATGTTGTTTTTAAAATCATATATACTATATAATATACTATATATACAGCGCGGTCCATACTTAAGGAACACGACTACAGACACCATAGTACAGACAGACCCCTCTGACCTCTGGATGATTGAAGCTTTCTGAATGCTTTACCGTAGTCCCAGGCCTGCAATAATCAGCTGGAAGGTGTCTGACATGTAATGAAGCCTTATTGATAATCCTTGGTCCCATTACAGCAAACAAATGTTTTGATAAACTCCCAATGTCACTGGGGACAAATTTTTTTTTGTCTGGGATCTGCCAATTATAAAATTACAGTTTGACTTACATACAAATGTCAACTTAAGAAACAACCTCCGGCCTATTCTTGTACGGCCGTATTGATATTTATATGGACTTCTCGGTGAAAGGGTAGTGATTTGATTTTATTTTTTAATATATATTTTTTTACTTTTTATTTTATTTTTTATTATTTTTCAGACCCCCTCAGGGACTTTAACATAGGTTGTCGGATGGATTTCGACCATATATTGCAGAGTATATGGGATTCTGTATGGCCAGTATATGGGATACTGTATGGCAGTATATGGGGCCGATTTTTTCTCCTAATCATTACAATGTGCAAAACAACAGTGAATGAATAGGTTAAAACGGAGAAACCCGAGGCGGTTCATGGCAACTGAGCGACGCTCCCAATGATGTCACGGGGAGCGAAATCTTCACTAGATGGCACAGCCAGCCATGTGTAGTACCGATTACTGGCGTGTGTTTGCTTGCAATATGCAGCAAAAGACTTACTGCTATGGAGATGGCTTAGCCCATGAGCCCTCAACAGTACCCGCAGCCAATAGTAATGTTGCGGGCGCGTGCGTCGGGAGGGAAGGGGGTTAAGATGGTCATAAATTTTAGATGCGTGTGAAAACTAGTCGCACTGTCTCAGCTGATGATTTGTTTCCTCAAACTGTTAGAAGGATGGAAGCATTGTACAATGCACAAGTCCTTCTAATCTTTTCACCTGTTCAAGAAATCGTGGAACAGTGGATTCGAAGACCAGCTAATAGAAAACAGTCTGTTGTGAGGAATGGTTAGCTAGAAGACCACGGTTTTCTGAGATAAAATATACAAAGTAATACTCCAAGAATAGGCCTAAACCATCAGATAAACCCTGTTGTTAAGAAACATTGTATTTGACCCCAATAAAATTTATAATTTGTTACCTACCGATTACGTGTTTTGCTGTCTATGTTGGTCTTTTCACCCCTCCTCTCTGAGGGTTGAAAGATAGGTTTTGGGATTGCCAAGCAGTAGATCTGCCTAATAATGGTTCAGAATGGCCATATTATATGCTAACATCACTCTTTAATTAGGTATGACACGTGGTTAAAAACTAAGGTAGTGTGCTCTGAAATTAAAATATCTAGAAAAATTTATAAAAAAGTATATAATGAGGCTTACTCAAAGATTGACCTGGTTGTCTCAGGAGGAGTGTCGAGGGGCGGTGGGTCTTGTTTGAACAAAAACTACACAAGGCTTTGAAGTTGTTGTGACGCTCGCAACAACACGACACAAAGTGAGTGAGCACTTCAATGTATAGCGCAAAACTTACACCTGGGATCTTCTACACATTGAGCACCTCCTGCTCTTGTGTTCTCTTTTTCTTTTTTCCATAATCTATTTTAGGAATAACAAATAATGCAAATTTAGTGGTATAAGGTTTGACTTACTTAATTACTACTTACTGTAAGAAGATTTCACGGCCATTGTTTTTGCTACGTAATAACATTGTATTAAGGTGATGTTTCATATGTACCTTTGCTACAGTTAATGTAGTTTTGGAAGATGAAGTTTTTCTGATAAAAGAAAAACCAGAATCCCCAAAAAAGCCATAATTACATGTATTGTAATTGATTATGATCTTTCAATTCTTGAATATTATTATTAATGATCTCCTACTTCAGTGGCAAAGTGGTGCTTTTAAAGCTGCTATTAAACTTTTATACATACATGTATTACTGAAACTCTAGAATAGTCTTGCTGCAATAAAAGAGGAAAAACGGAAGCGGATTTAATGGGAGAACACTTACCGAAAGGGGGCCAGCCAGCACTTTTAATAAAGAATTGCGTTGAGGAACATCGTGTGCACTTCAGAGCGGCATCAAAATAGACTGATGGCATTGTATAGCCACCAAGAAGACACAGATAAAACTGGTATTACACAAACTATGAGGCAACAAGTATGAAACTTTAGAAAATATTAATATCAGTGTAATGCTGGGCGGTAGATTCACTCCGAAGGTGATTTTAAGCCAATACGCATTACTCATATACATTCTGTGCCAACAGTCAGGCTCCTGGTTCCTCCACCTATAGCCCCCATAGGGTGTTGGAACAGACTCCCTCTGAAAGTGCTAGTGTGTTCCAGCATGTACGCTCCTTGTCTATCTAAATCAAGTGGGGCTAATACCAGCATGCTCTATTCCAAGTACAGAGCAAAGGTTTCCTTAGCTTGTTTAGTCCGCTGTATGGTGATTCAGTTTCTAGGACGACAACGTGTTGACTCTTGCCTTGTTTTATTCGATTATATTCTTGATATGTGTTCCTCTGTGCTACGCTCGGCTGGTTCTGACCATAAGTGCTGCCCACAACTCTTTTCCTGTTAATGGGAACTTTAGTATGCTTGCCTGCCTTGACTTCAGATTGAAAACGGCCATTCGCCATTGCCTGATATCTGTGCCACACTCTGTTTACCTCTGGGCCAGATCTATCTTCACGGGAGGGGCCCACTGTGAGAAGAATAGCTTTGTGATGGAACTTGACAAAGGTCTCATTAGGATCCAAATATAGCGTCTTCCAATCCAGTTCAGGTTGAAAGGGAAGAAGGAGAAGAAGGGAATGAAGTGGCTGGTATCTGGGTAGCACAAGTTATGGTGCTAATCCCAATCTAAGGATTAATTGTTCTTGCCAAAATATGAGGTTAGATTGTAAGGGTGTTAAACTATTTGAACGTGTGACATCCTTGAAGTTACATCCAATTCTTTCTATTGTTATCTTCAATTATTGGCCGTGTTCATTACACCATATCTGGCAAACAATTTGAGCATATTAAAGTTACTCAGATAGTTTTCGATATTTAAGATCATGAGGCAATATACGGTTCACGTTGGCATTCTTATCAATGTTTGATACACCCAACACCCCTGGAAAGATCTTTAAAGTGTGGCAATTGTATATTCCAACTGTAGATGAACTAACACTGCTAAACCAGTGTTTTTTAATTTGGAAACCCTCAAAGGTAACAGCTTTATCATCAAGGTTATGCCTAATTAACACAAATCTTCCTCGGTGTTGTAATAAAGAGGAAAGGGACACACCGAAGTTAATGTTGATATTTGGGGGATTATAATTATCTAGACTGATGAAACTACAATCGATATCTATTATTGTAGTTTCTTGGAAACTGTGAAAATACAAGTGAAAGAATAAATTATATTTTACGAATTGTTATTTTTGTATTAAAAATGTATTAGCGCAAACCACAACCGAGCCTTGTGCTAGCTTGCAGCCAGGGGTAAGTGGTGGTGACCTAATCAGTGCAAACAACCCTGACATGCTCGGTCAAAAAGCCTACAGCAGAAATGACCGCCCTGTTTGGGGACCTGCTAATCTGGGAAGACGTTACTTCATCTGGAGGAACAAACTGAATGGTGGTGCAGACAGGTAACGATCAAAACTAGTACACAGAAAAGTGTCCAGCCAATAGTCTGAGACATGATGAAGTGGATCACACTGTGACGTACACGATAATGAGGGGCAAACAAAAGATACAGACAGAGAAGCATATCGAACAGAATTGGGCCAAAACCAAGATGGCACAAAGGTAGAGATCAAAAAGCGATAGAATGGTTATTAAAATAAGCTGAAGTCGGATATAAAGGATAGCAAAGATAGCAATAGCACAACCAAAGGCAAAGAGCAATGACTAAAAGCAAAAAGCAGCTCTGAAGAAACTGAGAGCAGAATAAAAGGGAGCAAGAACCCTGCCCCAAACACTGACTGGTTTCAGCCGTCCATAACCCAAAGCCACAGATGCACACAGAACAACGCTCAAACCCACACTCCGCTTTCCCTATGGAAAGATCCTCAACTGGAGTTGTCAATCAAAGGCAGCTCGGGTGTGGGATTTCAAACACAGAATCCTAAAATCTGATCCCATCAGAGCAATTAGCAAGTTATGACAGGGTTCTAGGCAAGGACTTAGTGCACACACTACACTCATCACTGCACAACACTACACTCACGACACTGCAACAACGACACTCACACGCATCACACTACACTCACAAACACCTTGAACAACACTACACTAACAGTACACTGCACAAACTACACTCACAGTACACTGCCACACTACACTCACACTGCACACATACACTCACAGAACATTGCACACACTAACCACACTGCACACACTACTACACTCACGAACGGCACACACTACACTCACACGCACACACTACACTCACATGCACAACTACACTCACAGTACACTGCAACACTACACTCACAGAACACTGCACATACCAACTCACACTGCCAACACCTACACTCACAGAAACATGCACACACACACTCACACTGCACACCTCACAACATCACACTCACGCACATACACTGCACACACTACACTCACAGTACAACTGCACACACTACACCAAACAGTAACACTGCACACATACACTCACAGTACACTGCACACACTACACTCACAGAACACTGACACACACTACACTCACTGAAACACTGCCACCCACACTACACTCACACTGCACACACTACACTCACAGAACACTGCCACACCAACTACACTCACAGAACACTGCACACACTCGCCCAGTACTGCTCTGGTCCTGTCGATCACAAACACGGCAGCTGCGGGCAGGCAGTGAGAGCAGGACGGGGAGCAGCCCGAGCTTCGCAGCAAACATGTTCCCCGGGCCGACGCTCTTCACCGGGTCTCTCCGGCGGCACCCCTGACACTGCACTGTGTCACGTTGTCCCCTCAGCCTTCGCGCTACAGGGAATAATTGCCAAGCGTAACTTTATGCATGGCAATTATTTTGAGGGGGTAATGGGCCTCATCACGCGTCTATGACGCGTGGTGAGGCGTTAATTTCGACCTCTGATTGTAGAATAAGAATTTTTTGAGAGAAAATAATCAATTTTCCTTCTAGCCGGAGCTCCAGAGTTCCTCTAATCTTTTCCTATAGTGTTGATATCCATTCAATGAATCCAGCATTAGCAATGACGATCCTTGATGGAAACTATGCCTCGAGTTCAGACCACACGACCACTAGCGTTTTGTTCCCCTTTCAATTAATTTGTCATTCTGTTGCATTCAATTAAAATCTTTTCATTGGGACATTAGCAAACTGTATAATAAAAATATTAAGACGACTTATAATAAATAAACTTTGCACATAAGCTAGGCAGGTGTGATGGTGAGGTACCACGAACTAGGCCAAGCAGTCTCAAGCACCTATCCTGGCACTAAGGTCACTTGACCCAAAGTCCAGAGGAAGGTGAAGTACACGCCGCCCAACCCACTGAGTTTAATAAACATCAAGTGAGAAAAAAGAAATTCCTCACCTGAACCCTAGTTTGTGTATCGTATATTCTGTGATCTCTGCTGGATACTCTGTCCTGGTGCAAAGAACAAACAAATGTTTCTTCCAAGGAGCTCACAGATCCAATATACTGTAACTTTTCCCATGCCTCCTAGAACAAAGCTATATATATAAAGTAATAGGTTTACTGTCATGTCCCTATCATGGAAGGAAATCACAGTAATGCCCTGTCTCCTAAAAACTTTAATATATAATCACAAAAAGTGCCTAATCTTAATAGGCCTACAATTTCTGTCAATAGACAATAAATGTCTGATCTTTACATAGCCCGGCTCGGTCATGGTTCAGTGAGACTCGGCTGTAAGACTGTAAGATCAGGACATTTATTGTCTATTGAATTGTAGGCTATTAAGATTAGGCTTTTGATTATATATTAGAAGTTTTTAGGGACAGGGCACTTACTGTATATTCCTTCCATGTAGGGCATATACAGTAAACTTATTTACTTTATATATATAGCTTTGTTCCTAGGAGCAGGGGATTTACAGTATATTGGATTGTGAGCTCCTTGGAGCAACTTGTGTGCTTCTTTGCACAGGACAGATGTGATCCACAGAGATATATACGATCACCATAACTAGGGTCAGGGAGGAATTTCTTTTTCCCTTGATGTTTATAAAACTCAGGGGAGGGGGGTTCTTCACCTTCCTCTGGATCTTTGGGTCAAGTGACGCTTATGCCAGGATAGGGGTGAACGCGGCTAGTTCTGTGGTCTCTACCACACCTGACCTGAGACTCTCTGTGACAATGTATTATTTATTAAAGGGTCATTAATATTTTTATTACAATGTTGCTAATTGCTCCAATAAAAGATTTTAATTGAATATGCATACAGAATGAATTAATTGAAAAGGGGAACAAACGCGGTGGTGCTGGTCTGAACTGAGGCATAGTTTCATCAGAAGGATCTGTCATTGCTAATGCTGGATTTCATTGAATGGATATCTAACACTATAGGAGAAGGATTAGAGGAACTCTGGAGCTCCGGCTAGAAGGAAAATTGATTATTTTCTCTCAAAAAAATTCTTAATTATACAATCAGAGGTCGCATTAACGCCTCACCACGCGTCATAGACGCGTGATGAGGCGCCATTACCCCTCAAAATAATTGCCATGCATAAAGTTACGCTTGGCAATTATTCCCTGTAGCGCGAAGGCTGAGCGGGACACGTGACACAGTGATCGGTGTCAGGGGTGCGCCGGAGAGACCCGGAGTGAGAGCGTCGGCCCCGGGGGAGACATGTTTGCTGCGAAGCTGCTGCTCCCCGTCCTGGCTCTCTCTTGCCCTGCCCGCACTGCCTGTGTTTGTGATCGACAGGACCAAGCAGATACTGGGCGAGTGGTGTGCAGTGGTATCGTTGTGAGTGTATATGTGTGTGTGTGCAGTGTTCTGTGAGTGTAGTGTGTGCAGTGTGAGTGTAGTGTGTGCA
The DNA here is from genome assembly GCA_019512145.1 of Engystomops pustulosus. NCBI lineage: Eukaryota > Metazoa > Chordata > Amphibia > Anura > Leptodactylidae > Engystomops > Engystomops pustulosus. The sequence goes on from CM033643.1 coordinate 156,874,199, forward strand.
GTGTTCGTGAGTGTAGTGTGTGCAGTGTTCTGTGAGTGTAGTGTGTGCAGTGTACTGTGAGTGTAGTGTGTGCAGTGTTCTGTGAGTGTAGTGTGTGCAGTGTGAGTGTAGTGTGTGCAGTGTTCTGTGAGTGTAGTGTGTGCAGTGTGAGTGTAGTGTGTGCACTACAGTCCTTGCTAGAACCTCTTGTCATAACTTGCTAATTGCTCTGAATGGGATCAGATTTTAGGATTCTGTGTTTGAAATCCACACCCAGAGCTGCCTTTGATTGACAACTCCGGTTGAGGATCTTTCCATAGGGAAAGCGGAGTGTGGGTTTGAGCTTGTTCTGTGTGCAGCTGTGGCTTTGGTTATGGACGGCTGAACCAGTCAGTGATTGGGGCAGTGTTCTTGCTCCCTTTTTATTCTGCCCAGTTTCTTCAGAGCTGCTTTTTGCTGTTTAGTCATGCTCTTTGCCTTTGCTTGTGCTATTGCTATCTTTGCTATCCTTTATATCCGACTTCAGCTATGTTTAATAAACCATTCTATCGCTTTTTGATTCTCTACCTTTGTCGCCATCTTGGTTTTGACCCAATTCTGTTCGATTATGCTTCTCTGTCTGTATCTTTTGTTTGCCCCTCATTATCGTGTACGTCACAGTGTGATCCCACTTTCACTGTCTCAGACTTGTTTGTTATTGGCTGGACACTTTTCTGTGTACTAGTTTGATCGTTACCTGTCTGCACCACCATTCAGTTTCTGCCAGATGAAGTAAGTCTTCCCAGATAGCAGGTTCCCCCTGGCGGTCATTTCTGCTGTAGGCTGAGCCGTAGCATGCAGGGTTGTTGCATGATTAGGTCACCACCACTTACCCTGGCTGCAAGCTAGCACCAAGGCTGGTTGTGGTTGCGCATACAATACATTTTTAATACAAAAATAACAATTCTAAATATAATTTATTTCTTTCACTTTTTATTTTCACATTTTCAAGAAACTACAATAATAGATATCATTGTAGTTTCAATCAGTCATATGAATAATCATAATCCCCCAAATATCAAATAACTTCGGTGTGTCCCTTTCCGTTTATTACAACAAAGAGGAAGATTTGTGTTAATTAGGCATAACCATTGTGATAATGACGGTACCTTTGAGGGTTTCCAAATTAAAAACCGTGTTTAGCAGTGTTAGTATCATCTAATGTTGGAATATACAATTGCCACACTTTTAAAGATCTTTTCCAGGGGTGTTGGGTGTATCAAACATTTATAGAATGCCAACTTGAACCGTATATTGCCCTCTGATCTTAAAATATCGAACTATCTGATGTAACTTTAATATGCTCAAATTGTTTGCCAAGAGCATGGTTTAATTGAAGCACGGCATAATTGAAGATAACAATAGAAAGAATTGGATGGTAACTTCAAGGAGATTCACACGTTCAAATATTTAACACCCTTACAAGCTTAAACTCATATTTTGGCAAGAACAATTAATCACTTAGAGTGGGATTGCACCATAACTGTGTTACCAGATACCAGCCACTTTCATTCCTTTCTTCTCCTTTCAACCTGACTGTAGTTTTGGAAACTGCTATATTTGGATCCTATGAGACTTTGGCAAAGTTCATCACAAAGCTGATTCTTCTCACAGTGGTCCCGGTGAAGATAGTAGCTGGCCCAGCAGGTACAGAGTGTGGCACAGATATCAGGCAAGCGAATGGCCGTTTTCAATCTGTCCAGTAACAGGAAAAGAGTTGTGGGCAGCAGCTTAGGGTCAGAAACAAGCCAGAGATGTACACAGAGGAACACATATCAAGAATATAATCAAATAACAAGGCAAGAGTCAAACACTTGTACTCACTAGAAACTGAATCACCATACAGCAGGACTAAACAAGCTAGGAACCTTTGCTCATGTACTTGGGAATAGAGCATGCTGGGCTATATAGCCCCACTTGAATGTAGATAGACAGGATCGTACATGCTGGAACACACTAGCACTTTAAGAGGGAGTCTGTTCCAACACCCTATGGGGGCTAGTGGTGGAGGAACCAGGAGCCTGACTGTTGGCACAGAAATGTATATGAGTAAGGCGTAGTGGCTTAAAAGTAACCTTTCGGAGTGGAATCTACAGCCAGCATTACACTGATATTAATATTTTCTAAAGTTTCAATAATTGTTGCTCATAGTTTGTGTAATACCAGTTTATCTGTGTCTTCTTGGTGGCTATGACAATGCATCATTACTATGTTTGATGCCCTCTGAAGTGCACACGATGTCCTCAAGCAAATTCTTTATTAAAGTGCTGCCCTTTAGTTAAGTGTTCTCCATTAAATCCGCTTCATTTTTCCTCTGTGATTGCAGGCAAGATCTATTCTAGAGTTTCAGTAATACAATGTATGTATAAAAGTTTAATTAGCAGCCTGTGAAAGCACCACTTCCACTGAAGTATGGAGATGCATTAAGTAATAATATTCAAGAATTGAAAGATCATAATCATTACAATACATGTAATTATGGCTTTTTTGGGGATTCCTGGGGTTTTCTTTTATCAGATAAAACTTCAAAAAAAAGGTACATATGAAACATCACCTTAATACAATGTTATTACAGTAACAAAAAACAATGGACTGTGTAAATCTTCTTACAGTAGTAAGTAAGTAGTAAGTCAACCTTATACAAATAAATTTGCCATTATTTGTTATTCCTAAAGATAGATTATGGAAACAAGAAAAAAAGAGAACACAAGAGCAGGAGGTGCTCAATGTGTAGATGATCCCAGGTGTAAGTTTGCGCTATAATGTGCAAGTGCTCACTCACTTTGTCGTGTTGTGCGAGCGGCACACACTTCAAAGCCTTAGTGTAGTTTTTGTTCAAACAAGACACACCAGCCCCATGACACTCCTCCTGAGACAACCAGGTCAATCTTTGAGTAAGCCTCATTACATACTTTTTATACAATTTTTCTAGATATTTTTTTTATTTTAGAGCACAATACCTTAGTTTAACCACGTGCATAAACTAATTAAAGGGTTATTTTAGCATATAATATGGCCATTCTGAACCATTATTAGGCAGATCTACTGCTTGGCAATCCCATAGACAGACTGTTCAGCAATCAGAATACCAAAAGAACCAGAGCGGCAAAAAACACTAATGTATAAAAAGTAATATTCTTTATTTAGAAGTAAATACATGGGTGTATCCTTTGGCTTTCCCCTGATCTGCCCAGCGTCTGTCCACCATGTTTTCGGGTAAGTGTGCAATGGTAATTTGACACTTTTTCAACACTGGACGGTACCTCCAGTGTTGTGCATGGTTTATCCTCACTGCACTATTGCCACTTTTCCCCTATTTATTTGAGTCAAATATTTTGACCACGTTACTGTCATTATCAATTACATTATTTGGACTCTGGGCTAAATAGGGGTAGCCATTGGTCTCCTGTGTTGCCCCTTTTTTCCATCTTGGGCTACTTGTGTCCCCCATACATTGCATTTATATTCTTTTCCCATTTGAGGGTTATATATGTTGAATTGATGTATTTACTTCTAAATAAAGAATATTACTTTTTATACATTAGTGTTTTTTGCCGCTCTGGTTCTTTTGGTATTCTGAATGCATAGTTGGAGAGGCGTTTCATGACTTGTTGAGGAGTGTAGGGGTTAGACTGTTCAGCAATCCCCAGTCTTAATCACCCAGAAGCCATTTCTCGTTAAATACAGCATCAGACTAAAGATAATGTTATGCAACTGATGAAGAATCAGTTCCAGATTCGAAACGCGCATTGCCGTTTTAAGCTGCTTTTATTTTTATATAAATTTTATATAGTTTATCTACTTGTATTTTAAGTATAAATAAAACTATTTGAAGCACAAACTCCATCACGCCGAATCCTTAAGAACAAACGGGAGAACCATAGACCACTGACCTACATCAGGCTGTGTATCCTCTATGGAAACAGGTTATTATCTGATGGTTAGGACCTATTCTTTGGGAGTATAATTGATAATTTTTATCTCAGAAAACAGTGGTCTTCTAGCTAACCATTCCTACACAGACTGTTTTCTATTAGCTGGTCTTCTGAATCCACTTTAACGAGATTTCTTGAAACAGGTAAAAAGATTAGGAAGGACTTGTGCATTGTACAATGGCCTTCATCCTTCTACAGGTTTAGGAAACAAATAATTCAGCTGAGACACGTGCGTACTAGTTTCATACCAATCTAAAATTTATGACCATCTTAACCCCTTCCCGACGCGCCCGCAACATTACTATTGGCTGCGGGTACTTTGAGAGGGCTCATGGGCTAAGCCATCTCCATAGCCAGTAAGTCTTTGCTGCATATTGCAGCAAACACACACCAGTAATACCCGCAATCGGTGCTAGCACATGGATGCTGCCATCTTGGTGAAGATTGGCGCTCCCCGTGACATCATTGGGAAGCGCCGCTCAGTTGCCATGACAGCCTCGGGTCCCGTTTTAACCTATTCATTACAATGTGTGTTTTGCACATTTGTAATGAATGAGGATAAAAATCCCCATATACTGCCATACAGTTTCCCCATATACTGCATACAGAATCCCCATATACTGCAATATATGGTCGAATCCATCCGACAACCTATGGTTAAAGTCCCCTAGGGGGTCTGAAAAATAATAAAAAATAAAATAAAAAAGTAAAAAAAATATATATTAAAAAATAAAAATTCAAATCACTACCCTTTAACCTAGAAGTCATATAAATATAAATACAGGCAGTCCCCGGGTTACGTACAAGATAGGGTCCGGAGGTTTGTTCTTTAGTTGAATTTGTATGTAAGTCGAAACTGTATATTTTATAATTGCAGATCCAGACAAAAAACATTTTGGCCCCAGTGACAATTGGAGTTTAAACATTTTTTGCTGTAATGGGATCATTACAGACACTTTACAGCTGATTATTGCAGCCTAGGACTATAGTAAAGCATTCAGAAAACTTCACCAGAGGTCAGAGGGGTCTGTCTGTAACTATGGATTGTCTGTAAGTCGGGTGTCCTTAAGTAGGGGACCGCCTGTATATATATGTATAATATATATATGTATTATGTGTGTGTGTGTATATATATATATTTAAAAACAACAATAACATGGATCGTGCATGTCAAGTAATTGTCTAGTATGCCCCATCCTTTCCCTCAGATGTACACAGGGCCAAAAAGCTTAGAAGGGTAGAGAAGGCTGTTTAACTTGCCTCCATTGATGGTGACACAACCATATGTTCATAGAGACACTATAAGGCATCTTACATCTGGAAGCCAGTGTCTACTCAATCCCAGACCTGCAAAAGGTTACACAATTTCGCTTAAGGGTGAACAGATCACTAGTGCTATATGGCTTTGATATTGCACTGCTTTCATTCTCATTTTGATTTAGACATGAAAGCAGAAACACCCAGGAGAATATTTGGAGTATTTCTTAACTACTGTCACCAGTAAACCGTCTTCTTCCGTGCAGGAATCGTCCTACAGATGTGGAGAAAATAGCAATTAGGAATATTTTAGGACACTGTTTTTTAATGAGGCAATTATTCCTGGCCAGACTGTTCTTAGGCAGCAACATGCCCATGAAGATTAAAAGAGAAATGTGATGCATGTTAGTCAGGCATATGAATAACCATCTGTCTGGCTATTGTCATTGCTATGCAGTGGTAGCAGATACCATGTAGACCTACCGTATGTATAGCAATGGGAACTGCTGTTCAACTTCTTTTTACTTTCAAGTTACCATTGCGCATGCAGTACCAGAAGCAAGGAGATTCATATTCATATGGTTAGTACATCTGCAATCGGCACACATGCAGACACTGAAGGAGAGTTTCTACGATTGTTTTAGTTAAAGGGGTTTCCCAATATAAGCACATTACAGAAAATAATTAATATTATTTGTGTAATAAAAAGTTATTATATTTTCCAATATATGTATCAACTCCTCACGGAGATCTCTTCTTGCTTGCTTTCTATATTCTCAATCTTCTATATTTACTTAATGTAGATAAACACCGGTCCATGGTCATGCGATGTCACATAGGTGTATGGCTTGTTAGTATCGCATAGTTTTGATTACACTGTGTGTTATAACGCGCCAAGTGTGAGATCATAAGACCATAGACTGGTGTTTATCTACAGGAAGTAAATATAGAAGCTTCCTGTTGCATCAAAACGAGCAGAGATCTAGGAATCTGTGAAGAATTGATACAGAAAGAGTATTTGAAAAATATATAACTTTTTCATTACACAAACAAATCAATTATTTGCTAGAATGTGTGTTCACACTTAGGAACGTTTCTTTCCATATTGTGATACTATTTTTGTCAGAAGAATAGTGATGGATGAGTGCACTTCTGGCTTTAAGCCAGTGAAAAAAACTACCAAAAGCTGACCCTTATTCTGCATTTTTAAAAGGACTTTTAGTTTTCTGTATTTTTTTCCATGTTTATCAGTATTCTTACAGACTGGTAGATCTGTGACAAGACATTTCGGTGCCCTTGGCAAACAAGCAAAATTGTGCCCCACCACCACAACACGCACACTGTAAATTCACAGGTTAAAACCAGCATAATCATAGCTGATTCTGAGAAAAAAAAATAAAATGGTGTCCCCTCCCAATTAAAAAACATAGGAAAGAAATAGGCCAACTGCTATGGGCTCATTTACAATTATAGCGTACCAGCAGTAAGTATAATACACCTAAAAATATGAACCGCCAGCAGAAATATTGTGCATATAAATATAAACCTGAAATTAACCACTTTCCGACAATTGACATAGTTGGACGTCACAGTCAGCCGTGACTTGCCGACGTGAGACAAACTACTATGCCTAGCTTCTGGCACCAGATCTGGAACGGAGGCGGTGCCAGAAGCTGCAGGTGTCAGCTGTACATTACAGCTGACACCTGCCTCTAACACCCACGATCCAAAATTCCTCCATTCGCGGGTGTAAGGGGCTTCTGATGTGAATTTGCCCCTGCCTATCCTCTGATGGCAGCCCTGGGATCTGGCCAGTGCCCCGGGGCTGCGAGATGTCGCTCAGGAGCTGAGCCCTGCGCAGTATGCTTGGTATGTTCAAGCCAACCCGTAAAAAATAAAAATTAAGGTTTTTGATAAAAAATAATAAATTAAAGTAAAAGTCCCCTAAACACCAACATTCCCTATACACATCTAATAAAGTGCAAAAAAAAATCACAAAAAAACATATTTAGTATCACTGTGTCTGGGTGATACAATAAATTGGAAACATTATTGTAACCGCTTGGTGAAGGCCGTGAAAAAAACACAAAAACCTTTGTATAAAATCATTTTACAAAACTGTTCCCAAAAAATGATCAAAAAAGTTAGGCGTGCCAAAATGATACCACTGAAAACAACAACTCAACGTGAAAAAAATAGGCCCAAAACCAGCTTTATCAACCAAGAAATTTTTAAATTATGTCTCCGCAAAAAATGGCGATATGAAAACATATTTTTTTCACCACATTGGGGCACATTTACTTAAAACACTGCAAACTTCACTGCGTGTGCCTGTGTAGTGTGCAAAGGGCGCCAGATTCATGAATTGTGGCGTCCATTCTTCATGAATCTTGTGCTCCCTACACTGCCCCATCGGAGTGCACCAACCGTTTTTTGGTGCACCTTTAACATGGGGTGTGTGACACTTCTGTCACATTGCATATTAAATGTGACGTGCTGTCCTACTGTGCATATGTGGCACAAACACTACTTAAATACATGTGCAAGCAGGGAGCACATAAAGGAATGTGCAAAGTCTGACAGAAAACTGGCAAAAAGTCCTTGGTAAATGTGCCCCATTGAGTTTTAGAAAACGGAAAGAGAAGAAGCAGCATATGGTGATAGACTCTCGTAATTCTGGTTAGAGGAGATATCTGGGACAGAAATATAGATCTATGTGTCATCTGAATATAAGTGGTATTTAAAGCTGTGGGACTTAATGAGCTGTCTTAGGCCAGAGGTGTAAATGGAGAATTGTAGGGGTCCCAGGACAGAGCCTTGAGGGACCGCAACAGAGATGGGATGAAATGAAGAGGTGGAATGAGAGTGATAGTCACTGAACATCCAATGGAAGAGGTATGAGGAGATCCATGAAAGGACCAGGTGAGTGATGTCAAGGGAACAAAGCTTTTGCAACTGGAGAGTAGGTCAACATTGTCAAAGGCAGACTGTAGGTCATTGGAGATTTTGGTTAAGGCATACTCAGTAGAAAGGTTGGGTTTTGAAACCAGATTGTAATTTGTTGAAGAGCATGTTGGAGGATAGTTCCAAGTGGACATGATGTTCCAGGAGTTTTGATGCAAATTGAAGTAGAGACATAGGCCGGTAGCTCAGTAGAGTAGATGGGTCCAGATAATGCTCCTTTAGCATGGGTATGACTGTTGCATGTTTAAAGGTGCAACTGTTGAGTGCACAAACTGAATAACAGAGTTGTCGTTGTCACTTTTTTTTCTTTTTTTTTTCTTTTCTTCTCAGGTATGTCTACTTAATTTTGGCACCATAAACCCAGCCTTCCCTACAATTTTCTATCTGAAGATTCTTTTTTACAGGTATGTCTACTTAATTTGGGCAACAGAATACAGAAATACAGATACAGAAAAACAGCCTTCACTGTAATAGTTTTCAATCGGCAACTTCTGGTGCCAAAATTAAGTAGACGTGCCAGTACAAAGGAAGTTCCAGATAGAAAACTATTATAGGGGCAAATGGGACTTCTGGTACCAAAATTAAGTAGATATACCAGTACAAAAGAAGTCCCAGCCTTCCTGCGATAGTTTTCTATCTTTAACTTTTTTTGTACAGGTAGGTGTGTATGCATACCCAATTCCCTGCTGATTTCTGGAGACATGGGGGCAGATTTACTTACCCGGTCCATTCGCGATCCAGCGGCGCGTTCTCTGCGGTGGATTCGGGTCCGGCCGGGATTCACTAAGGCAGTTCCTCCGTCCACCAGATGTCGCTGCTGCGCTGGAGACCATCGTAATGCACTGAAGTTCACCGTCCTATCGTGGGTGAAGGTAAGCGCGTGTCGAGCGACACTTTTTTTTTTTTTTAATGCGGTGGTTTTTCCGAATCCGTCGGGTGCGCCAAAATCCTGGGGCAATTCAGGAAAAATCGGCGCAAATCGGAAATATTCGGGTAACACGTCAGGAAAACCCAAATCAGGCCCTTAGTAAATGACCCCCATTCTGTCCATTTCTTCACACCTGATGGTTGTTCGTAATTTGTCTTAGGTGTATAAATTGCTGACTAGTGGTCTTACTAGACCCTGGGCTCACACAGGGTATCCTCTTAAGTGCAACTGTTAAGTGCCCAAACTGAATTATGCCAGAAGCGAAGAAAAGAACGCTTTCTGTAACTACTTGTCTAACTAGCAAGCTAAACAGGTTGTTGGAGCAGCACTGTGACTAACTGGATTCAATCCAACATGGATGCAAGCTTGAGAAGAACTGACTCAAAGATCTTCCAAATGGAAACTCCAAAGAAGGGAAGCAGCACTCCAGAGTAAATTGGAAATATTTATTCCACCAGTGGTGAATACTATGTTTCGGCTAGCTCTATGTAGCCATTCTCAAGCACTTGTCTAACTAAAAATACTAATCACTCCTCTTATGCTTTCAAAATGCTATTTCAAAAGCAAATTCATTGCCTCTGCTGCTGACCTAGCTACTCTAAATCTTTTAATTACACCAATCTACAATCTATATCTCACTCCCTTACCACCTCCTCCCTCTCTCTACTGAGCACTATGAAATTCACATTCCATATGCAACAAATACCCCGAGTTCACAACCTTTTCATCACTAGAATATTGTATTTTCTGTGCCTAAAGGAAACGTGGCTAACCCTGTTTTGGTGGTCTCTGCTTAACCCCCCTCACTCCGCCCTGAAATTATCCTGGTGGAGGAGTTGGCATCCTCCTGTTACATGATAGATCCTTCAACCCATCCCACTTTTACCCTCTCTCACCTTTCCATTTTTTGAAATTCACTTCCTCCACATCTATTCTACCTTTAACCTACAACTTAACCTTTAACCTTAATAGGTAGATCCGAGATGGTAGGTTTCCTTTAATTTTCACCTGCTTCTGTTTCCTATCCAACCTAATACTATTCTCTTCCAATCCGACAACAACTTACCACACCTTTTCCATCACTCTGGGCCAAACTACTCCTAAAGTTCATAAACCTGTACACCCACATAGGAAACATCTTGACATCTGCAAACCTTTACAGACTCTCCTACATCATATATAATTGTATTGCACAGTATTGCTGTTAACCCAGCAGATAAAGACATTACTTACTGCTCAAACTAGGTTGTAGCTATGTCCTCCCTTTATTTTGGCCTTGTCTGTCTTGGTCTTCGTTCTGCCAGACTTCAGGTACAAAACACAATTGAGACCTCTCCCTTCCATGACTTATCATTGTAGAATTTGATTCCGGCCTCTGTAGCACATCTCAGCCCTGCGTCTCTAAAAAGATCACAGTAGTATATGTTCTTTTCACAAATGCTATGCTCCTTATTGCTATTTATCCCTCAAACTGATGATTATGTGCCCCACTGATATACATGTAATACACTGTGACATCTCAAAATGTTATAAGTTAAAAAATATCTACAGTAGTGTTTTCCCCCTAATTAATTCATATGTACAATCTCCTCATTAATTTAGTTGGCACAGCAGACCAGATATCCCCCCAAAGTAATATATCCCAGCACAACATTCCCCCTTAGTGAAGTAGCACAACCTCCTCCCCCATAATAATGCAGCACACCCCCCCTTACCGTTGCAGCAGTGTAACACAGGCCCCCCCCGTAATGTTGCACCACAACCCCCCCCCCCCTTGGGAAATAAGATTTCCCCCCCCCCCACCCCCACTTTAGAGAAGGACAGGGTCCTCATTTAGCAGTATTAAGTTATATAGCACAGGGATCAACCCTTAGTAATATAGCAGTCTCCTGTAAGTAATAATGCACACTGGACTCCTGCCCCAAGTAATATAGCACATGGCCTCTTTTAGTGATACAGCAAAGGGTCCCCCTTTTGTTATATTCCACAAGGTCCCTTTTTTGAATAGTACAGGTCCCCTTGTAAGATTTCCTGCCTCCAGTAATCAGCTGTATTAAATGAAATGTTTGATTTTATTTACTAGAATATTATTGTCATTTGTACATTTGTGGCAGTTGTTTTCACATCAATAGGCTCTAGTTGCCATAGATGCGGTAGGTGGAAACTAGCTCACTCATCAGCAGGATCGTATAAGAAATGAGCTTGGATGTGAATATATACTGTATATATTCGAGTGAAAGCCGATTTTTTTTTTTCATCACAACTGAACTGTGCTGGGTATTATTCAATTTCTAGTTTCATTCAAATGCTATTAAATGGATCATGTGAAAATAAAGCAAGACAGACTAAATGATCAATATGCAAACACAATGAAAAAACTTAAAATGGATAAAAGAACAGAGGTTCAGACCAACACTGGGATTTTTTGTTACCGATTTATTTCTTTCCATTTGTTTCATAACCTGCTGTGACCCACATATTTAGTATATAATAGTATAATAGTATAGTATATAATAGTTAGAATAGCAAAGATGAGACAGTATAGACATATTGGTGAAATATTGTTTATTAGGTTTCATTTAATTTATTCTTCCTTGTTTGATTTTGTTTTTTTTTATGTTGTTGTTTTACCTAAACTATTTGAATAGATTTCTATTTGTCACTCTGTTTTAGTACTATGTAGTTAAATACCTCCATCTAGATCTCCATGTCTGAATATCTGTTAGTATACACATGCTGAAAGACCATCTGCAAAAGGGACTTAGGTTATTATAATCTCTGACATTTTATTAAAATGTTTCCCCATTGTACACTCTGTGGCAGAAGGTGAGAATGTGGCCTAGTTTATTTGCTCAATGGCTTTTCATTTACACATTACTTTTTACTTGGCATATATTTGTATGCAGCTGGCCATGAACTTAGCTCTGCCAATGTAAAACTGTGTCTTGCAATGAGCCTTTGAATGTCTTTGCTAAGTGGCCATGATTTACTCTCTGGTAAAGTGCCCTGGTGTTTTATTGGCATATCAAAAGACTAATCGGGGGAAACACATAAAATGTATATAGCAGTAAATCATTTTGTGTTGTTGTTAAGGGGGTTGGCCACTTTCAGATTATCTGTGTAATGAGAAGTTATACAATTTTCCAATATACTTTCTGGTTCAATTACTCACTGTTTTCTAGATCTTTGCTTGCTTTGTTGCTACAGAAAGTTTTTGTTTACTTTCAGTGGATATAATCTGTCCATGGTGATGTGATAGACGTGCAGGTGCACGAGCTATCATTATCACACATCTCCTATTACTCTCAGTGATACTAAGATGCCTAGTAGGCTTTTCAATGGACATTCAATGGCTTTGCTTGATGAAAATAATCCAAAGGAGTTTATTTTGAAAAGTCCATATATAACATTACAGATTCAATAGACACCAGGGTCTTGTAGTTCCACAGACTAGCAAAAGGCATAACACAAATCTCCACAATCATAATCCCCCAGATTGCTGGTCGGTAACACATTTTATAAAATTGGAAATTCCCACATTTCTCTGTAGCTTGCCCTATAAAACACCAGGGCTGCTTGTAGTCTGCCTCTTATAAGGTCAGAGCAGACCCACCATGCTGCAGGTAAGTAGAACATAACATATATTACATAGTATATTACATAATTTTTACATTGTAACAGCACATTCCCTGGTTTTGGTACACAGCTCCCAGACGGTAATACTAGACAGAAGAGAATAGAGCATTAGGTGGCCGGCCTAATGAGAGAAGTAGAATAAGAAGTCATTCACACTCATTCACACAGAATTTTACCAAACCAGGAAACTAATGTATCACAACCAGAGTTACAAAAAACAAGTTTTCAGTGCTACAAAGAAAACATGCATCTTCTTCACCAAACCTTCTCATTCAAGGAGTTTTCAGGACTATAAAAATTGGGGCATCAAAACTATGAATTAATGTGGAATTGTATAGTTAACAAAAAAGTGTGAAATAACTAAAATATATGTTTATATTGTAGGTTCTTCAAAGTAGCCACCTTTTGCTTTGATTACTGCTTTGCAAACTCTTGGCTTTCTCTTTTATTTTTCAACAGGACAATTACCCCAAACACACCTCCAGGCTCTGTAAGGGCTATTTGACCAAGAAGGAGAGTGTTGATGTGCTATGCCAGATGACCTGGCCTCCACAGTCACCATACTTTAACTTAATCAAGATGGTTTAGGGTGAGGTGGACTGCAGAGTGAAGGCAAAAGGGTCAACAAGGGATAAGCATCTCTGGGAGCTCATTGAAGACGGTTTGTCTGCCTCTTGGAGCTCTTATAGATTTTTATCTGGGGCTCAAACCCCTAACATTGTAAGGTGACTTTCAAATTATAGAGTCTTTGTATTCCAGCTTGGAATGGAGTAAACCAGGAAAGACACATTGTCCTTTCTGAAGATTACCTGAAGACTGTTACTTTACTGTGGGACTGACACATTTATAGAAAACCATAAGGCACTTTACATAAGGCGTGTAATTAAGAAAGCACACAAAGGAATGTAAAACCATTGGCTGTCTTCACATAAACCAAATGTCCAGATGTTCACCTGGATACCTTCCACTAGGTGGTGCTAGCGAGCGCTAAGTCTTTGTGTGCTGAGGGGCACACCCAAACTTTAGTTATCACTACACAAAGTTATATGAAATGAATGCTGAGTCTTTAAAATGTCCGACAATATGTAAAATGGCGTCTGAGTCCAGTGTAATATCTTTAACAGAGCTTATCAAAAGAATGCCAAGAGTGTGCAAAGCAATCAAAGAAAAAGGTGGCTACCTCGAAGATCCTAGAATACAAGGCACATTCAGTTGTTTCACACTTTTTGTTAAGTATATAATTCCACAGGTTAATTCATAGTTTTGATGAATTGGCAAGTCAAAAAAATATAGAAAACTCTTTGAATGTGGTGTGTCTAAAATTTCAGTCTGCATTGTATATGTAATATGTAGATATGAACATATATGCATGATTGCAATATAAATTTGTTTTAACTTGTAACCCTTTGTATTCTTTAAAGCTTACATAGTGAAATGCAAAGTCACCTTAGAACATATTTTATAACTAAAGCTGTCTTTCTCATTTCAGACAGTCTAGTATCTCTTACTCAGTAGTTTAAGCTTGTACTTGAAATTTATAAAAAAGTGCACTTTGTGGTAATTCTGTACAGTGCTTAGGTATCTGTCAAGCTTAATAGACCCCCATCTTTGAGTTATTGAATATATTCCCTTTGGCAGTATACCGTATATACTCGAGTATTAGCCGAGTTTTTCAGCACAAAAAATGTGCTGAAAAACCCTAACTCGGCTTATACTTAAGTCAGGGGGCTGCTGGCTATATATGGGGGGGGGGGGTAAGCACTGGCTATATACAAGGGGTGCAGGCGCTGGTTATGGCTATATATCACAGGGAGGCTGCTGGCTATATACTAGTGGGCTTCTGGCTATATACTGGGGGCTACTGGCTATATACTGGGGGCACGCAGTGGCTATATACTAGGGAGCAGTGGCTGGCTATAAAACAAGGGACATAAGCCTCTGGCTATATACTTGGGGCAGGGGGCTGCTGGCTTTATACTAAATGCCAGGCTCTGTCTATATACTGGGGGTTGCTGGCTATATATATACGAGGGGGCATGTTACCAGTGCATTTCCCACCCTTGGCTTATACTTGAGTTCCAGTTTTTTGTGTTAAAATTAGGTGCCTCGGCTTACCCTGGGCTTATACTTGAGTAAATACGGTACTATAAATTATAAAATAATTTTCAGCTGTTATGACATCTATTTTTAACTAGGTGTGAAACAATTCCTGCACCTAATAGATTCATTGTCATTTACAAATTCTAGTTAAGCTTTTAATAAAGAAATGAAGGAAATTGCAGAGTGTGGTTAAAGTATAAAATATGGCCATCTATTGAGGGAAGCCCCCTGCAGTCTTTTATTTACATTTAGTACCTGGACCTAGACAAGATGCCTGTAATCCACTTTAGCCAGGAAGTCTGCCCAGCAGGGAAGATCCACACATAAAGTGGTGGATCAAAAGAATAGTGGGATAAGAGAATTCATACCTCACAAATAGTATGCAGGAATGTAAGTCTAGCAAGGATAATGGCACTAGACTACATGCCCCTCTACCCGCTCTGTGTTTCTTCCCCGCACGGACAACAAGTACACACAGTAGTGAGGACGAAGAGGATGGCTGCTGCTTTGAGGGAGCGGGAAAAGGTGAGTTCCGGAGTTACCCTGCCACTATGCTGCCCTCCCAACGATTGCAGTATAGGGGCAGAGAGCCATAGCCGGGCCGGATAACACAAGGCAGCGTCCCGGATTTGACCCGCAGGCCTTGTGTTTGACACCTGTGTCATAGACCATACAGGGACCAACATCCAAGTAAAAGCTTTAATAAAAAAAGGGTTCAGTGCTTACAAAAATATGCCAAATAAAATGAAAACACAATACATCAAAATAAAAGGGGGAAAAATACCGAAATCTTATAAATTGTAAATGCTGGTTTCTTTGGAGGAAGGGGAAACATGAAACACTTTCAGACCAAGTGGCCTCAACCATTTTAACAATGTCTACCTGTATATTACATTATTTTATACTTCTTCTATTTGGTTTGGGTTTCAGAACCACCTACACACAACCAGAAGTTCTGAGTGATGAGATGAGTGGCCTTCTCACACCACTCCTCTTTTCCAGGGGACTGCATGTCCTGGTCATGTTCCCTGGTCCAAGGAGGTCACTTATTGGATAAAGTGGGTCATGTGACACCCTGGAACCCCCAAGGCAAGCACAGGCCCAATATCCAGAGCAGATAAAATACATATTCCTTTATCCCCCACTCCTGCCCTGGTTCCCCGGGTTTTATAAGAAATGTGAACTGTAACCTAGGATGTTTTATATGATGTTATATGATCAAACATGCTTTTATTAAATGCTGTCTGCAACTCTGTAAATATCTTTTCATAATGGACAAATTCTATTACATCATACCTGCTAAGGGGGTAAATAACCTTTTTATTACCATAATAACCACTTTTAACTTTGCCATTGGTATAACATATCATGTTGTTACGCACAAAGCCTTCATTTTATAGTTTAATCACCCAGATGCTTATAATGAAAAATTTTACAGGTAAAATGAAATCTGAAGGCTGGTTCTCTGAATATTTTCAATTATAATTTGCTAGAGCTGAAACATAAAATCGTTGTAACCACTGAGCTCCTTTATGCTTGAGTACACAATATCCATTTAGTATTACTGAATGTTAATATGTAATGGTATTCGGCTTATTTCTCTATTGACAAACTTTCTCACGGTATGTGTGTGATATAATAAAGCTAGGTTCTGCTTGTTTTAAGCCACTGAGGTTTACTAATTTGGGGGTATACGGTTCTTCGTCAGCACATTGCCTAGCGAGTTGGATTAGCAAGTGTTTATAAATCTCAGAATTTTAGTCTGCTCAGGATCTTCTGTCAAGATGTTAAGGGAAATGATTGGGGAAAACAACTTTTTGAAGGTCGAAAATGTGTGCATTAATTTGCAATTTTATGAGGCTACAGTACAAGTTGTTTAAAGTTTATTGTAGAGTTTGAGAACAAAAGGAATGTGTATGATGGTTTAATCACCAGAGGTTTTATCTTTGAGATCTGTCATTTAGAAGTAGGGTATTTACATAGTTCTAAAGGAGGCAATTCGCAGCAAGATCACGGCCCCAATAAAGGTCTATGGCTTCTGGTCAAAGTGCAGTGAGCACACAGTGGAGCAGATTTATCAAGCTGTCTGAAAGTCAGAATATTTCTAGTTGCCCATGGCAACCAATCACAGCTCCCCTTTAAAAGATACTGCATATATACATCACAGTATATGTTTTATGCTGGTCATGTGCAGTACAATATAGATATAATGGTGCACATCCTTCATTCTTTATTGTGTCAGGTCGGATGACGGGGCCCCCTAACATTGTGGGCCCCATAGCAGCTGCTATGGCTGCTACTGCTGTAGTTACGCCCCTGCCAGCAGCATTAGTAGAAATATATGTTTACTAGGAACATTGCTCCTGTAGATTTCCTCTAAAGCAACTTTCATTTGTATGCAAATTAATCTTAGGTGCCCCAGGGCATGACACCAGAGCCCCTCTGGGCTGCAATGATCTCTGGCTATAACATGACTCCCAGAGCCCTTCTTCCCCCAGATTTGCTCCTGCATTCGCTCCCTCTCCCAATATCTGGTAGCAATCTCGTAAACACAGATATTATGTGCTGCGGTGTGTGCCGTAGTGTTTCCGTATATGTTAGGAGCAATAAGACGTCTAAGAGTCTAAGGCCTCATTCACACGACCGCATGATTTGCGACCAGATCACAGCCCCCCATAGACTTACATTACTTCTGGTAGTGATACGGTGAGCAAACGTTGTCTCACCGCATCATGACCAGACCAGATCATTGCGGCCATTCCAATAGAAGTGCATGGGACTGTAAAATATCGGGGCTGCTTACGGTGCCATAAGGGATCCACCGCATGCGGCCATTCACTATGCTGTGGGTTGCCGTGGAGACGCGATCCTGTGACCGTTGCAGAACGTGACCTCAGCACTGCTCTCAGCTGTCAGCTGAGCGTCTGAAGAGTGTGCAGAGCAGGAGCCTGTGAAAAGTAAGTTCAAAGGGTGTGCAAGTTTATGAAAGGGTGTGCAGGTATATGACAGGGTGTGAAAGGGTGTGCAAGGGGTGTGAAAAGGGTGTGCAAGGGGTGTGAAAAGGGTGTGCAAGGGGTGTGAAAAGGGTGTGAAAGAGTGTGGAAAGATGTGGAAAGAGTGTGCAGGCCATTTAGTATTCCATGCAATTTACAGAGTTTATAAAAATGCAGAGTAATTGAGGAAATGATGCATGCCCCACATTCTCTATTAGACTCTGTTTTTCAGATTTCACTATTCTCTCAAACTGACACCTCCCCTTTATTCTTTAGGTTGGTAAGTGCGCTGGGATCCAAAATTTATATAGGTTTTAGGAGATTTTAACCCCTTAATGACCTGGCCCTTTTTCATTTTTTATGTTTTCATTTTTTACTTCCCTCCTTCAAAAATCCATAACTTTTTTATTTTTCCATGTACACAGCTGTGTGAGGGCTTGTTTTCTGGGTAACAAACTGCACTTCATAGCGATGGTATTTAATATTCCATGCCCTGAACTGGGAAGCGGGAAAAAAATTCCAAATGCAGTGAAATTGGTGAAAAACCCATTTGCGCCATTTTCTTGTGGGTTTTACGGCTTTTACTGTGCGCCCCAAATTACATGTCACCTTTATTCTTTGGGTTGCTACAATCACAGGGATACTAAAGGTTTTATTTTGTTTTAATAGATGTGGAAAAATTTACAAAAAATAAAATTCTTCATTTTGCCATATTCAGGAGCTAATAACTTTTTGGCCATCCAGTGCAATTAGGTGCCGCAGTCGTAAATACCGCGATCTGTGCCAGCACAAACTGATGTGTGTATAATATATATATGAGACATGAAAATTCAGAGCAGCACCGCTATTCCAGTGGGTGCAAAGTCCAGATGCTCCCTGGCCCGAGAGCCCCAATAATACATTTTAAAAAACCGGCAGCACTCAAGGTAGTGTCAGAAAGTGACGGGGTGTCTTTTATTCCATGTGCAACGTTTCAGCTCACAGGAGCCTTTGTCAAGCTTTGACATGCTTGACAAAGGCTCCTCGTGGCTGAAAACATTGCACATGAAATAAAGACACCCTCACTTCTGACACTACTTGGAGTGCTGTCGGTTTTTTGAAATTATAATATATATATGATATATATATATATCTATATATTTACACACACACATGTTTTTATGTATATACAGGCGGTCCCCTACTTAAGAACACCCAACTTACAGACGACCCCTAATTACACACGGACCTCTGGATGTTGGTAATTTCTTGTACTTTACCCCCAGGCTACAATAATCAGCTATAACAGTTATCACAGGCGTCTGTAATGAAGCTTTACTGTTACTCCTGGTTCTTATGACAACCCAACATTTTTAAAATTCTATTGTCACAGAGACCAAAAGAAATTTTGACTGGGGTTACAAGTCTACAGTTCCGACTTACATACACATTCAATTTAAGAACAAACCTACAGAACAATCTTGTATGTAACCCGGGCACTGCCTGTATTGGTCCCCCCTGGCAACAAGCATATCCCCCTTGGCAACGAGCATGTTCCCTACCACCGAGCATGTCCATCTCCCCCTAGACAACGAGCATGTCCCCCTCCTCCTTTCTTCGCGAGACTCTATAATTTGCCATAGTAGTGGTGCTGTCTAGTTGACGGTGCTCATTACTAAGGGCTGGTCTTAGTGTTTGCCATCTTTTTTTAGCAAATTTTCACTAATGCCGATACCATTACCCCAGTACCCACCGCCACCATGGGTGCTGGGAAGAGCCGGGTACAAACCAGTACCTGACAGTCTGTAAAGATATTAATACGATTGCTCACCTGTATGTGGAATCGCCAAGGTCTGGAAGCAGGTGGAAGTCCAGTGGCTGACAATCCAGCAGATAGAGTAGCTGAAGCAAGCGTGGACAAGCAGTCCAGGTTCGGTACACAGATAAGCAGAGCAGTTTAAAGGATAAGGCAGAAGCGTAGTCAATAGCAGTCCAGGTTTGGTACACAGATAAGCAGAGCAGTTTAAAGGATAAGGCGAAACGGTGTCAATAGCAGTCCAGGTTCGGTACCCACGATAGCTAGCAGTTGCAGGAGGCTCAGGAGCGTGCTGGACTTGGTGGATGCACAATAATCTGGCAAAGAGGAGTGTCAAGGCTTCACTAAATAGGCAGTTCAAGGCTGTGGTCAATTAGGCTAATCAAGGCAGGATCAAGGAACAAAACGTGTGCGAACTGATTCGAACTGGAGCTGTCCAGAAGGCCAGTAGCTCAGTGAGAAGAGCTACTGCCGGGATAAAGAGGTTCCTGGTTCGGATCCTGACAGTACTTCCCCTTCTCAGGAGACTCTGGGCATCCTAGGGTCTGGTTTGTCAGGTGTCTTTGATGAAATTCTTGGCAAGTCTATGAGCATGAACATTTTCCACTGGTCCCAAGAATTTTCCTCAGGGGCATATCCCTTCCCTTGTTTAGGTATGAAGCTTTATTTCGATGAATTCTCGAGTCCAAGATCTTTTGCAACAAATATTCTTCTTCAACCCACAGTTACTGGTGGTGGGGAGGCAAAACGCGACCTGGAAAGGTATTTTCAATAAAATCTTAAAGAGTGAACAATGGAAGACAGATGGCCTTCATAGATTCAGGTAGTTTGAATCGAAGGTGACGTCATATTTGAGCGGATATTGAAAGGCCCAATATATTTCTGGCCAAGTTTGGAGAAGGAACTTGCAGCTTTAATTTTTTGTAGAGAGCCCACACTTTATCCCCACATGAAAAATAGGGGTAGTTTTTCGGTGTTGTCAGCAGCCTGTTTAAATTGTTTTGTGCATCAGCAATTCTAAACAAATCTTTTCTGAACCTTCTGCAATGAGTTAGCCGTTCGGTTACAGCTGGAGTGTGGTGATTGGTAAATCTGGAATGAAAACTGGATGAAGCCCTGTATTGGCATAAAAGGACTTTGTAATGTTGAACTGTGCTCAGAATTGTTTGTATGCAAATTCACTGTGGGTAGATAATCAGTCCAGTCATCCTGAAGATACGTTATGAAGCAACGGTATTGCTCAAGACTTGATTGGTTCTTCCGTTGTCCAGTTGATTGAGGTGAAAGGCAGGGACAAGTTTTACTCCTATGCCTAGCAGCAGAGCAAACTTTTCCAAAATTTAGAGGTAAATTGCACACCTCGATCAGGAACCACATTGCAGGGATTCCATGCAGTCTGAATATTTCCCGAATCATCAGATCAGCAGTTTGTTTCCGCCAGTAGGTTTTCCCTTAGCTGGTATGAAATGGGCCTCTTTGTAGACGGTCGACAACAACAAGGGATGGTGGTCCTATCCCTTGGAAGGAGGTAGATCAACCACCAAATCCATAGAGATTGATCCCAGGGACGAGAGGGTACAGAAGTGGTGCAGAACACCTAACGGAGAAGACGGGAGTTTTATTTGAGCACAAATTAAACATGATGAAACATACTTCCTGACATCTTTCTAAAGGTTGGCCACAAAAGGAACGAGATAGAAGTTCCCGGTTTTCTTGATGCCTAAATGTCCAGCAGCTTAGAATCATGAACTAATCTTAAACAAGCAAGTCGTGCACTCTCTGGTATGTATATGGTGGTTTTTCTCCAGAAAGCCATTGTGAAGCGAGGTTAATATTCCTTGGGGGTTGGACTTAGCACTGCGTCATTTGCATATCCATCCTTAAGTAAAATTCAGGAACTCCTTTGAATGGTGTAACCCCAACAAAGTTTCTTCTCAGTAGATGGTGCTTTCACATTTCTCCTTTGTGGCTCTGCGAAACATCCTGGATAAAGATCAGCTTACCATTTTTGATCCAGGTCTGTAGTAATAATGAAGTTAAATCTAGAAAAGATAAACATCTAGCTTGTTTGGGACAGTCTTTTTGACCCCGGATAACTCCAGATTTTCATGATCAGTAAATACAGTTACAGGATTGGAGATCCCTCCAAGAGGTCTCCACTCAGAAAATGCACATTTGATTGCTAGAAGTCTTTATTTCCAATGGTCATAATTTCTTTCTGACTGAAGACATTTGACGAGAAAATAAGCACAGGGGTGAAGCAACATCTTATACTCAGACTATGAGACAGGATAGCTCTACTGCTGAATCAGAGCATCAAGTCAACAGTAAATGGTAAGTTGGATTTGATGAATTAATATGGTGCGATATAAAGAGAGTCTTAGTGTGAGGATCATCGGCCTTTTGAGTCAAGAAAAGGGGACTGTTTTCTAGTGGTTCAGTAATTGGGCAATGATCTTGGAAAATTCTGATGAATTTTCTGTAAAAGTTAGCAAAACAATGAATCTCTGAACTTCTTTTTCATTCCTTGGCATTTGGTCCACACAACAGCCTTGACTTTGCCAGGACCATACTCAGACATTCTGGGAGATGATGTGACCCCAGAAATTGAAGGTTGTCGGCTCACAATTTCAATTTCTCAAGTTGATATATAAGCGTTGTTTATCGAAGTCGTTGAAGTACAGCGGGACATGTTTGCGTTAGGTTGACTCCAGATTTTCAGAGATATTTAGATAATCATCCACGTAGTCATAACAAATTGATCAAGTGGTCTCTAAAAACATCGGTATAAAGTGCTTGGAAGTGGCTAGGGCATTACAAGTCCAAGGACATTCAGATGATCGACGGTCCATAACGTGTTTTTTCCCTTGAAAGCAGTTTTCCATTCTCTCCGGACGGATTCGAACAAGGGATGCCCCTCTAGATTCGAGATCTGTTAAATATTTTAGCTGCACGAAGCCTTTCAAGTAATTTGGATCAAAGTGCAGGGATATCGGTTTTTAACTGTGACTTGTTACGTTCCCTATAATCAATGCAGGGTCTTAAGGTGGAATTTTTTTCCACAAAGAACCAAGGAGCCCAGCGAGAGTGGATGGTCGAATTAAATCCTTTTTCCAACTTTCATCCAGGTATTCCTTTAATGCCTAGGTTCTGGTTCAGAAAGGGAGTAGAATACGACAAAGGTATTTTGAGCAGGTAACAGATATTTCTATTGGGCAGTCGTATGGACGGATGTGGGAGGTAGTCTAGTATCTGCATTTATTCTTATTCACAAACATCTTGAAATTCTTTATATGGATGGGGGTAGCAAATCTTTAGTGGAAAGTTCAGATATGAGGAGTTTTCAGGAATAATGTAGGTTTAGGCAAACGATTTAGTTGCCAAATTCTGAGTGGAACTGTATAGTGTGTGTTTTCCAATCTATGGTTGGTTATAATAGAAGCCAAGGGATACCCAAATCACTGGAAACTTTGGAGAAGAAATTATGAATTGAATGCTTTCATGATATCAGGTTGAAGAAAACTTGAAGTTGCAGTCTCATAGTAACGTCCAGACGACAGTGGTGATCCATCAACCGTTTCCATGTCTACAGGTGCTGACTTTGTTAACGTGAAATATTATTATTGTGGCAAAGGTTACGTCCATAAAGTTTCCACCAGCCCCCAGTCTATCAAAGCGAACAAGAAATCTTTGAGTTTCCGTACAGATATGAATTGGCA
Organism: Engystomops pustulosus; assembly: GCA_019512145.1. Classification (NCBI taxonomy): domain Eukaryota; kingdom Metazoa; phylum Chordata; class Amphibia; order Anura; family Leptodactylidae; genus Engystomops; species Engystomops pustulosus. The sequence continues at coordinate 156,897,544 of CM033643.1, forward strand.
CAATAAAATGAGACTGTGGTATTAATATTTTGTCCTCATTCAGTGCTAAAGGAGAATAGAATTTATTCCTGGTACTGATTGATTAGAGATTTCTGACTTGATTTGTTCTTGGATGTCAGTGACAGCATCGTTCTGTTGAATTTGTTTGGACATTTCAATGCATAATGCCCTGATCCTCCACAATAAAGGCAAAAAGATTTTCTGAAAATCGTCTCTCCTTTTCCGCCATAGAAAGTGTGTTTTCGAATAACATCAATTTGCATTGGTTCGGGTATTGATTCTGTATTTCGCTGGGTAGTTTGACTGAAGGAATAGGCAGGTCTATTCTCCAATGCCCACATTTTTCCCTTCTTCTGTCATAAGTCTCTGATCAATATGATACACAGCTGCATAAATTTCTCCAAATCTACTGGATTTTCCACTCTGGCAGTGTTCATATTCTCACTTGTTTGCAAGCCCTCGCCGAAACTGACTTTCTGGCTGCTGGATTCCATGTAGTATCAGCTACCCAGCGACGAAGTTCTGCGTATATTCAGCAACTGAACGTTTTCCTGCCTTTCAAATTATGCATTTGGCTTTCAGCTGTGAAATCGCTTGGGGTCATCAAAAACTTACTCATAGCAGTATAAAGTCATCAAAATTGCTTAAATATCACTTTCCTTTTCTACATATGGAGAGGCCCATGCAAGAGCTCATCTGTCAGCAGATGATAATAACAGCACTTTTTTCTTCTCAGTAGTAAATGGGGTAGGTGCATTTCTACAATATATGTTGGCACTGATTAAGAAACCTCGGAACTGACGACGATCACCACCAACCTTTGATGGCAATGGCATACGAGGGTCTCCAGCTGAGTTGCGCACCTCCAACACTTGTCGTTTTTAATTCAATATCTCTCTTTGTTGGCTATGTACCACAGTTTCTGTACTGAGAAAATTTTCTGTAGTGGGCACCAAAGTCTGCAGTTCAGAAACCTGTTGCCTCAAGTATTGACAGCGGACTCCCATATTTGGCCAGATTATTCTGTAAAGATATAATACGATTGCTCACCTGTATGTGGAATCGCCAAGGTCTGGAGCAGGTGACAGTCCAGTGGCTGACAACCAGCATGATAGAGTAGCTGAAGCAAGCGTGGAAAGCATTCCAGGTTCGGTACACAGATAAGCAGAGCAGTTTAAAAGATAAGGCAGAAGCGTAGTCAATAGCAGTCCAGGTTGGTACACAGATAAGCCTAGCATTTAAAGGATAAGGCAGAAGCGTAGTCAATGCAGTCCAGGTTCGGTACACAGATAAGCATAACCAGTTGCAGGAGGCTCAGGAGAGTTGTGGACTATGGCTGGATGCACAATAATATTGGCAATAGAGGGAGTGTCAAGGCTTCACTAAATAGCAGTTCAAGGCTGTGGTCATTAGGTAATCACGGAATGGATCAAGGAACAAACTGTGGAACGATTCAGAACTGGAGCTGTCCAGAAGGCTAGCTCCAGTGGGTAGAGCTACTGCCGGATACAAGATGTTTGGTTCGGATCCTGACACAGTTTTAGATGGTCGGGTAGTGGGGGGCGGCTGCAGGCTGTCATTGTTGCGCTGGAATAGCCCCCTACAGTGGCCTATCCCAGCTCAGTAATGGAGCTGTGCTGTTTTTTTTTGTAGTGGCTGATTTGGGACAATAGGGGGGAACTCACGTCAAGTTTTTTTTTTCATTTTTGGCCAAAAATTGTATAAAAAAGAAGACGTGGATCCCACGTATTAATAGGGGGAACTCTACATTATTTTTTTTAGGTCAGAATTGTTTTTTTTTTTAATTATGTGGGGTCCACCCTATCATTTATTTTCATTTTTTTTGGCCAATAAATGAAAAAATAATTGAAGTGAGTTCCCCCCTATTGTCCAAATCAGCCAGATACAAAAAGCAGGCAGAAGCCTGCCATTAATGAGCTGGATAGGCCACTGTTAGGGGCTATTCCAGCGCAACATATACAGCCTGCAGCCGCCCCATGTACCCGGTTCTTCCCGGCCCACCCTGGTGTGGTGGGGTACCGGGGTAATGTATGGGGGCGTTAGTGTGAATTTCCAACAAAAACAAAAAAAAGGCAACACCAGGCCGGCCCTAATAATGAAACCGTCAACTGTGACAGCACCACTATTATGGCTGTTATAGAGTCTCGCGGAATAAAAAAAACTTTTCAATACAAAAAAACGTTTTATTGAAAGAAAATGCACACACCTGTTGACCAGTTTATTTGTAAAAAAAAATGGGCAGTCATCGCGGAAGCCTACAATGAAGTAGTTCCACGCCGCGGTCCTGGAGACAAAAAATTACAAACCACCACACGCACAAAAAAGGTTGTTGCCAAGGGGGAGGCGGGCACTCTCGTTGCCAATAGGGGGGGACATGGCGTGTTAGGGGGGGACCATGCTCGTTGTCTAGGGGGGACATGCTCGTTGTCTAGGGGGGACATGCTCGTTGTCTAGGGGGGGCATGCTCGTTGTCTATGGGGGACATGCTCGTTGTCTATGGGGGGGCATGCTCGTTGCCAAGGGGAGGTATGCTCGTTGCCAAGGGGGGACATGCTCGTTGTCTAGGGGGGAATGGGGACATGCCCATTGCCAAGTGGGAGAGGGACACAGTACTACTACTCCTATCCTGTATATATGGGGACACAGTACTACCACTCCAATCCTGTATATATAGGCACAGCATAGTACTACTACTCCTATGCTGTATACCTGCAAATATACATGTATAGATGATACAAGCTTGTACATCTATATATCCAGTTATATATTCCACAATGGAATCTAACCTCACTCTCAGTAAAGAGAAAATGGAGTCTGGGCTTGTTAGGGTGATCAAATTTTGGGCTTGGCCAAGTAAGTGACATCATTTGCAAGCCCATGTATTTTTTTTACAGAATACTGTTATACGCGGTTACATACAAGCTCCCCTTACCAGAATGTCCAATCACAGCCTTTTATTGCGACCAGAATCAGTGTAAATACAAGGGGAACTAGAAAATGCATACGGCCGTGTGAAATGTACCCTAAAAAGTAAGTAAAAAACCATGTGCAAAAGATCTAATGAAAAACAAAGTATTTTGTTCTTCTAGTGGAATACCTGATACAGAGCACTCATTGGGGAAATTCTCCAAAGTGAATCAGAGGCATGTTAGAACTATCTTGTGGCTATGATATTACAGATCAATAGAGCTTGCACAACTTGTAGAGTGGACTTGGATGGCAAAAAATCTTCTATATGTGCACATAGCCTACATGACAGCTCCTACTATTCAGAACCAATTCAGTGGCAATTTTGTCTTAAAATGTGACTAAGACCTATGTTTGAGTAATATTCACTTGTTATATTAGTTGCCCCCTTGGCATAGCTTGGTTAGCTGGGTGTGACATTCCCGTAACCAATTATTTCGGTTCACGCTCCCACAGCATTTATGTGCGGCTCCAGTCTAAAAATACAAGACACAAGAGGGGAGGAGGCTAGTTACACAGCAATTCTTGAACCTATTTTATTTCTTCACAGCTGAGAGGAAAAGCAATCATTCTGCCTGGCAGTAAATTGAAAACAGAATTGAAAACAGCTAAAGGCATTTGAGTGCTTTATTCTAATTACGTACATATATCGGCTTTCAAGTATGTAATAAGAAACCACATTTTAGATAAAATCCAAAGTATACACAGTATATTCCCTTGTGCTTTCTACTCCTTTGTGTCCTAGCCAAACGGTAAATGAATAGGCATTTTATGTTCCCTAACCATGACTGTCGACATTAATACATGAGACCAGATGTGTGGCAACCACATGATCTTTCTTTTCTTCAGAATTTTTTTTCCTTCTGTGCATATATAAATTTATTCAGGAAATGTGCACACTAATTTATAGATAATGCAGTAGCAACAATATAACATGGAAAATTGGCTTTTATTTTGCTACAAAGCTTGAATAGGATTGTGACTTTCAAAAGCTTGAATGACCTTTGTATAAATTAAGAAACAGAATTAGTAATTTTATTTTACTGCCCTAGATTTTGAGGAGGAACTTAAATTTTATATATGGGGCTAAGATTTTGGCCCCTCAATATCGACTCGCATTGGAACCATATTGGCACCAATCACTATATGCCTGGCATAAACATGTTCAGGCAGAACTGGTTGGTTCCTGGCGGACTAAATATCACCCAACTCTTGAACTAAGGTCTTTTCTAACCTGTGTATAGATAGATGTATAGAGGCCATGTGGATACTTATTCATAGATCCCCGACGTTGTACCTGTTGTGATATTATTTATTATACATGGCCTCCTTACTTCTAAACACCTTGAGATAATTAGGGTGACTGCCACACAGGCGTCTTGACGTTTTAAATGACTTAACCGTATCTTCCATTTCTAGAGTGTAGCAGTTGTGAAACTAATTAAAAACCAGCCAACCAACATGGTAAACAAACAAGAACATAGGCACTTTAAAAACGCATGTCTAAAACGGTCCAAAAAACGTCTAAGAACGCCCATTTTCAGCACCCTTTACCTGAAGGGTCTGGTGAGCATTATTCAGAGCCCCTCCCAGCTTAACAGATTCAAGGAGCACTTCCCCCTCAAAGGTCGCTGAAACCATGCAACACTGTTGCAGTGAGATTCCATTACAGGTAAAGGGAGGAGGAAGTGCCAGAGGAGCAGAGGGTAGGGTAATCTATGAGTAATTGTCCCTGTGTTTATCATGATGATTTGATCAGTAGCGTGCCTTTAATATTATGAAATAACTTTCTTATCCCTTGAAGACCTCACAATTATTCTTAGTTTGTCCGCATTAGATCGCCAAAACTGTTTGAACCTACGGTATCGTTTATATGTAAAGTCTTTTTCATGATCTTCATTACATTTTATTAATTGGATTTGGGGTGACTTGGATTCTTAATAGTATTATAGAATATACACATAGTTGTAGAAGTTAATACCGAAGGAAAGGAGCAATTCAAAATTCTATCACAATTAGAGGGATGTCTCATTGCTTATTGCAGAAACCCGCTAGAAGGTGTTTGAAGAGGCTTGCGTTTAACACTCGCCTATTTAATCATGTGCCATGGGTTTTGTTCCGTTCTCAGGTAATTGCAATACGCGTTTCATGTATGTTTGCATGGTTAATTGCCATTTTTATTCTTAATGATTCTGTGGTAAGCTTTTCAAGTTTATATATGAGGAAAACCCCAAAAAATCTCTTGGTGTGACATTCTATTTCACTTCTGCAGTTAGCTTTTTTAGTTACAAACAGACCGAATATATATCGCGGGTTATCTCTTCCATTTCACCCAGGCCGAGCTTATGAGAGTGTTCCACGTTCCTGTTACAGGGGCCCCCAATAACAGCGGCTGATTCATGCGGTCCACTATCTGTCAACTCCCTGACATTTCGGACAGCAAGCACCAGGTCAGAGAGCCCGTAGACTTGAGTCTCTGGCTGAGCAAGGTTCATCCCCTAATGTTCCCCTGCTCCAGCATAGTCCTGCATGGACCACATGATGACAATCCGTGTCCTGTCAAACAGGCACGGGTTGTGAAACACACTAGACTACTAACTGCAGTCTCTGTGCACCAGACAATGCCAGATGGGGAGCTGGAGAAGGTGAGTACAGTTTTATTTTTTATGTGATTTTACAAGAGGATGTATCTATTACTGAGGAGGGATGTATATATGTACTCTGGGTCTGTATATATTGTTACTGGGGGGCTGTTTAGATACTGGGTAACATGTATATTGTAATGAACACTGCTCCTTATAAATGTATTGCTGGTCTATGTTATTTTTTACTGGGGGCTTCAATATCTGTATTACTAAGGGCTGTATACATCTATTAACGGGGGAACTTGTATGTATGTATTATTGGGAGGCTGTACTGTATGTATTACTGGGGAGCTGTATATATGTATTACTGGGGCTGTATATTATGTATGTATTTGGGTGGCTGTATAGATGTATAACCGGGGGCTATTATATGTATTACTGGGGGGCTGTATATTTTATTACTGTGAGCTCTAATTTATGTATATAAGATTCATCTACATATTGAGTTGGGGTGGTGGTACTGCTATACAGGTAAACCCCCATCTGAAATGTATGTTTGAAACACTCTCATCCGCCCGGCGCCTGACGAAGCCCCGTGACCGGCAATACGCGGGGGCAAGTCCTTGGTTCTCCCAACTATACATCTTCTACAACGGTAACATCAACAAACTATTTTGCTGTTCACAGCTATAGCCCATGTTGGTCACCTCTGTGATTATATATTGTTAGTAGGGTATGACCATCATATTAATTTGTATCCGACTGGTGGCTCTATGCTTCACATTGTTTTCCTGTTGTATTCATGTTATGCAGTTTATTCTTACATCTTTGCTTGTCGCATTTCATATATAATTCAAATGCGGGGGGTTTATTGCATATCTAACCCTCGTTTATCAGGATTTTATTGTTTTTAGGAGTATGTTTTGTCTCAATAACATTCAGTATATAGATTCATCTCATCATTCAAAAATGTAGACTTTATTTCCAATAATGAAATATTATTTATTGAAAATATGTAAAAACTATTGAAAAAATAGCAATTATGCAGGCGGGCTGCACCAGCATCTGAAACTACTACTGCACGGCAGCTGGTGTATTTTTGTGCGCAACCCTGCAAACACTCAAGGTGGATGTTCTCATGATGTAGTAGTGGAGCAGGTACGGAGCAGAATGCCTGGTGGCCACCCCCCTCCAATGGCCACTTGGTGGGGTGATGGTTAAAGGGGGAGATATTCTCCAATTTTCACATGTAACCTGCGATTATCAGAGGCTGGTATGCACTTTCTGTGTATAAACCTGATACATTTTCCCCCAATATTGGTGGTTATTTGAATTTTATACCTACCCAAGACAATACAGTAAAAGCTCTCACATGTTAATACATGCTTAACCCCTTAAGGACCAGGCCCATTTTCGTGTTGCTCTTTTATATTTTTCACTCCCCACCTTCAAAAATCGATAACTTTTTTATGTTCCGTGTACGAGCTATGTGATGGTTATTTTCTGCGTAACAAATTGCACTTTGTAGTGATGGTAATTAAATATTCCATGCCGGTACTGGGGAAGAGGGAAAAAAATTCTAAATGACTGAAATGGAGGAAACAAACACATTTGCGGCCATTTCTTGTGGGCTTGGGTGTACAGCTTCCACTGTGGCGCCCCAAATGACAGGTCTATTTCATGCATTGGTCAATACGATCAACGGGGATACCAAATTTTTATAGGTTTTTATAATTTTTCATAACATTTACAAAATGAAACCTCCGTACAGAACAAAATTCTTCAGTTTGCCGTGTTCGTGCGCTATAACTTTTTCATACTTGGTGTATGAGCTGTGGTGGTGTCATTTTTTGCGACATCTGATGACGTTTTTCAATGCTTCTATTTTTAGGACTGTGCGACTTCTTGATCACTTTTATAGAATTTTTTCTATTTTTCAAAATGGCAAAAAAATGCCATTTGCGAACTTCGGCGCTATTTTCCGCTACGGGGTTAAACTGAGTGAAAAACGTTTATTATATTTTTGATAGGATCGGCATTTTCGTCGCGGCGATACCTAAAGTGTTTATGATTTTTACGTTTTATTGATGATTTATATCAGTTCTAGGGAAAGGGGTTATTTTGAAATTGTTATTTTTTTTAATATAATTTTTTTTTTTTATACTTTTTTTTATTTATTTTTTTACTATTTTTTAGACTCCCTAGGTACTTTTAACCCTAGTTGTCTGATTGAGCCTACCATAATACTGCCATAACTACGGTTGGCATTTTACAAAAAAATCAGAAAAGTATATGGGGATTTGCATACCATCTATTACATGTGCAGAATCGCACATTTTAAGAGCGTAAGCCTCGATCATGACACCGCCTCGGATCTTTGTGTGATCCCCAGACTTCATGGCAACGGATCGCCGCTCCGCGGTGACGTCACGCGTAGTGACGATCGTAAGCCATGATTGCGCGCCCCACTCCCGCCGAAGGCTCTTTAATGCCAGCCGCAGCTTTGCCGCGGCAATCAAAGGGGTAACACCGCTAGCGGTGCAAACCACCGAATCGCTGTGTTAGCTCACGGAGCGTTTGCAGTCTATGAGCAAATGCCGACTGAGTATGACAGAAAGGGGCTCCGCCGTGGAGCCCTCTTCATACTCCCCCATTCGCAGTAAGAACATAAAGTACTCTTATTGGCGCATGGGTTAATAGCTAAATGCGTAGAAGGTTGGGGGTCTCATGACTTCTCATCACAGTTGGTTTGTCAAAAACAAGTAGAGTTAATGGTATGTGAGTTGGATGCGATAAGAGACTTTCTCACTAGGAACAGTAACAAAAATGCTAAATCTCCTTGACATATGTAAGTGAGCTTTGAGTCACTCTCCTATTCCCAAACAGGTTTGAAGAATTGATGTGTGACAAGCTAGTTTGATAAGCTAAAAGGGATTCTTCACAGGCTATAGGCCATTGTAGCCATATGTCTGATTTTGAACTTAAGGTATGTTTTATATGGTTTGCTGTGTGTCTTGAGGGCAAGTATTTTTGTGAACATAATGAGACTATAAGCTGGACCCAGGGACGATCTAGGGAGCTTCCACCCTCCCTGAACTTGGAGTGATCACGACACCTCCTGATTCCGTGGACTGCTTCATCAGTGTTGTGACATGTACAATGAATGGAGTGCATTGCAACTAGGAGAAGCATCATGTGAACATTGGAACTGAAATTCTCTGATAGCCCGACCCTACAGAACTAGAATTGATTATATATAGCATTCTAGCTTCGGCATGATTTGTAAATATCCCCAAATAATCATTTTCGTTTACTTAAAATAAAAAACCCCCAAGACTTGCGGATTCTGATTCCTACATACAAGGACATTAACATACGGGCCCTTATGTTGGGTGGTTCACATTCACTGAATGCACTTAGAACTTATCCCGTGGATGATAAAGAAAGAAGAAAAAAAACCCCACTTTAGGATTCAGCCAGTACTGGATTTTTAAGCTTTTATCCTGATCATTTTAACTCCTGACACATATTCGAATGCCAGAATAAATGCAGTTTAAAACCATCTTTATATAACATATGTATTTATCCTGGTTGTGCTAATTAATGGTTTGTATGTTTGATTGAGTGATTAAAATGTGACTCAGAATGGGGCAGATTACTGTGATATCTGTCCAGCACCTATACAGAGTATTTTTTCAAAAGATTCAAGCAGCACAGGTTTGGATTTTGACACCACACTAAGACAATAGATTGTCTGAACCACTTTCTGTGATGCGTAAGTTATGATTAAGTGCTGTAAATTTTCTCTATGGCTTAAGGCCTCATGCACAAAATACGTGTGCGCTTTTTTGATACTTGAGCCCAAAAAAGTTTGCATAGGCTAGTTAGCAACCGCTGTCCAATAAACTACCGTTGTCAATAATAAAGAAATATGACTGCCCGGTACTTGGTTTTGTTTTGTTTGGCATGCGGTCTCTTCATCAACTGTCTTTCTACAAAGGGCGAATACTGATAGAGCTAATTACACATATACTATTAGTCCACTGGTCAGGTGGTGAGGAAGAGAGCTCAAATGCGAGCGGGCTGTTACGAAGCTTATATAAATGCGTAAAAAGACTGTGCGAGTGTTGCACACTCTGGTGAGCATCTACATAAAAAAAAAAAGCTCCATACATACCTCTCACTGTCACTACTTAGGCTTGCATTCATATGAAGTATGAAAAACGCCATATATAATTAATGTAGCATCGACCCCAGTCATTTCATGGGAATATTGCCTGTAATGTTAATGGCTATATTGCCCCCCTACATGTACCCTACAACTATAGAGCAATGTACCTATTTTCTTATTTATTTCTGTTAGGTATGTGCCCCATGCAAGTCTATGGAATGTAAAAAAATATGGGGTGGGCCCTGTATATATGTATAACCTGGGCTAGATATGATAATGGCGTCTTCTCCATCCTCTCTCTCTCTCTCTCTCTCTCTTATCTCTCTCTCTCTCTGTTTCGGCTCCTGGTGGGCTGTCTCCGTTCCTCTCGCTGGTAGCGCCTCTCCATTACTGTAGCGCCTCCTTTCCTTCCTGTCCTTCCGGCGAGGGGCGCCCAGGGGAGGTGGTCGCCGCCTTCTTCTCCCCCCCTTTCCCTCTTCTTTCTTGACCTTCTGTAAACATAGTTGAAAATATAGTCAAATTAGGCGGCGGCTAAGCAACCAGCATCTAACTATCGCCAGCTGCCAGCAAGGTGTATTTTTGTGCTCTCACAATGGCAACAATCAGGAATGATTTTCTCATTGTGTAGGTTTAGTGAGCAGGTACGGATCAGGAATGCCGCTGTGTGACACCGCCCAGTCCATGGCCACAATTGGTGATGGTGATGGATAAGGGGGATATATTCGCAAGGTCACATGAACGTCGCGAGTATTCAGGGCTTGTTTTCCACTGTTTGGTGTATAACCCGATAAATTTTCCCAAAATATGGTCTGTTCATTTGAATCCGGTGATTCCGCAAGAAGAACAATAGTACGGGAGTAGTCTACTGGGGGGGGTCCCTTAGCTCTCACATGTAATACATTCTTAATAGCAATGCGTAGGAAGGTTGGGGGGGTCTCATACTTTCTCATCAATTTGTTGTCAAAACAAGTAGAGTAATGTATGTGAGTTGATGCCAGTGAGAGAGACTTCTCACTAGGAAAACGTAACCATAAAATGCTTAAATCTCCTCTTGAAATATGTATGTGATTTTGAGTCACTTCCTAGTTCCCACAGTTGGTTTGAAAATTGAGTGTGAACAGACTAGTTTGATAAGCCTAAAAGGGAGTTCATCTGTTCCACAGCTTAGAGGCATTTGTAGGCCATAGTGTCGTTAATTTTGAACTTAAATGTGAATGTTTTATTGGTTTGCGGCTTGGTCTCTGGGGCAAAGTATTGTAGTTGTGAACAATGGATCTATAGTGACACCAGGGCTGATACCAGGAGCTTCCACTCCTCCCTTTGTAACTTGGAGTGATCACGACACCCATTGATCATGTGGTACTGCTTCAGCATGGTTACATGTAAGAATGGTGCACTTGCAAACGAAGGAGAAGAGCTATGAGTCATGTGAACATTGGGAACTGAAATTTCCGAAGCCGCCGCTACAGCACTAGAATTTGTGAGATTATATATAGGCATGCGATCCTCTATCTGCTGCATTATTTTTAAAATCCCCAGAATAGAATTTTCTGTTTACTTAAAATAAAAAAAACCCACAAGAATTGCGGATTCTGATTCCTACATACAAGGACATTATACACGTGCCCGTATGTTGGGTGGTACATACTGCATGACTTAACTTACTCCCTGATGATAAAGAAAGAAAGAAAAAAAACACACTTTAGTATTCAGCCAGTAATGATTTTTAAGCTTTTATCCTGATACATTTTATCCTGACACATATTCTAATTGCCAGAAATAAATGCAGTTTATAAACCATCTTTATAACATATGTATTTATCTGGTTGTGCTAATTAATGGTTGTATGTTTGATTGAGTGATTAAAATGTGACTCAGATGGGGCAGTTAGTATGTATCTGTCCAGCAGCTATAAGAAGTATTTCAAAAGTTCAAGCAAGCAGCAGGTTTGTGATTTTGAGCACCACACTAAGACAATGAGATGTGTCCATTGTCTGAACCACTTTCTGTGATGCTTTAGTTATGATTAGTGGCTGTAATGATTTTCTATGCTTAAGGCCTCATGCACAAGAACGTGTGCACTTTTTGAGCCACAAAAAAGTTGGCATCGGCTAGTGAGCACTGCTGCCAATACCGTTGTCAATAGAAAATGACTGCCCTGATACTTTGTCTTGTTTTGTTTGCTGTCTTTCATCACTAATTATATAATATAATAATACAATATTTTAGTATACCTCTGCATTCTTATTCCAACTACAAGATCATCTACATAAAAATCTCATACCTCTCACTGTCACTCTTAGGCTGCATTCATATGAATGTATGAAAACGGCCATATATATATATCGGTAGCATACGGCCCCATTCATTTCAGTGGGAAATATGGCCTTGTAATTTACATGGCTATATTGCCCACCCTACTGTACCATAAAACTATAGAGCATGTCCTATTTTCTTATGTATTTCTGTTAGGTATGCCCCATGCAAGTCTATGGGAATGTATTAAATATTGGCTGCATACATTGTGTACCATATGCTGATGTATATACATGCAGTATCAGCCAACCAATAGTTAGCTTTCCATCATTTGCCAACCCACCATATTTTATATGGATATGGTATGGATACAGTGACGTACATGCACATATGCATTAAAATCGACACTTTTATGCAGATTTGTATGGATTCATACAGTACGGAAATACAAGACTACAGAATGCAACCATAACCCCTTAACGCTGTGCGCCGTAGCTCTACGGCGCAGAGGTACAGGGTATGTGTGAAGAGGGCTCACCGGCTGAGTCCTCTTCATACAAAGGTGGGGGTTGTTGCATGGGGGGGTGTGGGTGGGGGGGGGGGGGGGGGGGGGGGGGTGGGGTTGGGGGTTGGGGGGGGGGGGCCACGTAAGTGAACATCATTTGCAAGCCCAACTGTATTTTTCCAGAATACTGTTAAAATACGGGTTACATACAGGCTACATACAGTGTCATAACAGCCTGTATTTGCGACCAGAATACAGCTGTAAAACCGGGACAGAAAAGGCATACGCCGTGTGAATGTACTAAAAAGTAGAGTTAAAATAAAAAAAGCCATGTGCAAAAGCATCTAAATTGAAAAAAAAGATTGGTTTCTCTAGGTGAAATACCTTGATTGATAACAGAGCACTCATTGGAAATTCTCCAAGGAAAATCAGAGGATGTAGAAAATATCTGTGGCTATGATATTAAAGATCAATAGAGCACAACTTGTTGTAGAGTCGAGTGACTTGGATGGCAAAAACTTCTATATGTGCACATACATAGCCTTACATGAAGTCCCTAACTATTCATATAAACAATTCAGTGCCAATTTTTGTCGAAAAATGTGACTAGACTAATAAGCTATGATTTGGTTAATATATCACTTTTATTAGTTTTTGCCCCTTGGCATCGTTGGTGTGACATTCCCTAACCACTTATTTAGTAAAGCTCCACAGAATGTTAGGCGGCTCCAGTCTACATAATACAGAGGGACAAGTGGGGAGGGAGGTAGTTAAACAGCAATTCGTGAACCTAGTTATTTCTTCACAGCTGAGAGAAAGAAAAGCATCTTCTTGCATGGCATAAATGAAAACAGAAATTGACAGGCTAAAGCATTCTGATTGCTTTTATCTAGTTACTTCTATATCGGCTTAAGTATGTAATAAAGAAAAAACCAACATTTTATGGAAAAATGCAAAGGTAGACACCGTATGCCCTTGTGTTTTTCTCTCCTTTTGTGCCCAGGTAAATTGAATTGAATTATGCCTTGTATTCCCTAAACCATGACTTTCTACCTTAATAAATGAGAGAACGAGTTGGGTTTGTTTTTTTTTTTTTTGTTGCACCCGTTCTTTCTTCCAGAATTTTTTTCCTTCTGTGCAAGTATATAAAATAGTATTCAGGGAAAATGGCACAAAGGTAAAGTTAGATAAGCATAAGAAACAATAAACGTGGAAATTGCTTTTATTTTGCTAACAGCTTGGATAGGATTGGACTTTTTCAAAGCTGAATGACCGTGTATATATTAGAGAAACAGAAGTTCGTAATAAAATGGTATTTTACTGCAAGGATTTGAGGAGGAACTAAAATTTTTATATATGGGCTAAGATTGGCCCTCATATCTGACTCATTTGGAACAATATTTGGCACCAATTCACCTATTGGCCTGGCATAAACATGTGCCAGGGCAGAGAATAGTGTTGGTTAACTGTGCGGACTCAAATATCACCCACCTCTTGGACTAAGGTCTTTTCTAACTGTTGATAGATAGATTATAGAGACCATTGGATACATTATTCATAGATCCCGACGTTGGTAACTGTTGTGATATATGTATTATAATGGCCTCCTTACTTTCTCAAACAACTTTGAAATTAGGGTTGCTGGCCAAACAGGCGTTTTGGGACTGTTTTTTTTAAAATTGACTTTGAACCTGTATCTTCATTTCTAGAAGTGTAGGCAGTTGTGAAAACTAATTAAAACCATAGCCAAACAATGGTAAACAAACAAGAACATATGCATTTAAAAACGATGTCCTAAAAAAACGGTACAAAATAAACCGTCTAAGAACGCCCATGTGGCAGCACTTTAGCCTGAAGGGTTCTGGGGGAGCATTCAGAGCCCTCCCAGTACACGATTCAAGGAGACTTCCCCTCAAATGTCAGCTGAAACCTCACTGTTGCAGTGAGATACATTAGGTTAAAGGGAGAGGAAGTGATGAGGAGCAGAGGGGGGAGGGGTAGGGGATCTATGAGTAATTCCTGGTTTATTCATGATTGATTTTGATCGAGCTTTCCTTTAAATATTATGAAATAAACTTTCTTTCCCTGAAAAAAGACTCACAGTATTTCTGATTGTTGTCAGCATTAGATGCACAATGTTGATACCACGGTTATCTTATATATGTAAAGTCTTTTTCCATGATCTATCATTACATTCTATAATTGGATTTGGACTTGGATTCTTTAATCGTATTATAAGAATATGACAAATTTTGTAGGGTAATACCGAAGGAGGAGGAAAGGAGCAATTAAAAATATTATCAACAATTTAGATGTAATTGTCTCATTGCTTATTTGCAGACAGAAAACACGCTAATGGTGTTTGAAGAGAGGCTTTGCGTTTTAATCGCATATTTTATCATTCCAGGGTTGGTCCGTTCTCCAGTAATTCCATAACGCGTTTCTATGTATGTTGTTGATGTTAATGACATTTTATTATTAATGATCTGTGGTACGCTTATCAAGTTGTTTATAAGAGGAAAACATCTCTTTGGGTTGGACTTTATATTCCTGTCTGCATTTGATTTTTAGTTACAAAACAGAAAGAATATATATCGCTGGTTATCTCTTTATTCACACAGGGCCGGGATTATGGAGAGGGTTTCCAACTTTCTGTTAAGGGGCGCCCCAATAAGCGCGGCTGATTCAGGCGGTCACTATCTGTCAGACTCCCTGAACATTTCTGAACAGCAACCAGGTCAGAGAGCCGGGTAGACTTGAGTCTATGGTGAGCAAGGTATCCCGATGTTCCCTGCTCCACCATAGTCTGCGGAGCACATGGGCATTCAGTGTCTGGCAAAGGCAGGGTGTTGTGAACACACTATATGCAGTAGTGCACCAGACAGACTGCCAGATGGGGGAGCTGGAGAAGGTGAGTACAGTTTTATTTTAGGTGGATTTTTAAAGCGAGGTATCATTTACTGAAGGAGGGGATGTATAATATGTACTACTTGGGGGCTGTTTTGATATATGTGTTACTGGGGGCTGTTTTGTAATTACTGGGGTTGGTAACTGTATAGTGTACTTACTCTGGCTCACTTATAAAGGTAGGCTGGGGGTATGTAATTTTGTCTGGGGGCCTGCATAATGTATTCTCAGGGGCTGTATACATCTATTACTGGGGGAGGGGAACTGTATTATGTATAGTATTTGGGAGGTGGCGTATGTATTGTATTACTGGGGAGCCTGTATATATGTATATGGGGGCTTCTGTATATATGTATTATTGGGTGGCTTGTATATATGTATAACGGGGGCTATAAAGATGTATACTGGGGGGCTGGATATTTGTATTACTGGTGAGCTCTATTTATGTATATAGATTAATCTAAATTAATGAGTTGGGTGGTGGTACTGACTATAAAGGAACCCACATCTGAAATGTATATTGACACAGCGTATCGCAGGGGCGCCCTGACGAAGGCCCGTGAGCCGGGCAATACGCGTGGGGGCATTCTGTTCTCCCCAGCTATACATTATTCTCCACGGTTAACATAACTATTTTTGTCACATCTATGCCACCATGTTGGGCACCTGTCTGTGATTATAGAGTGTTCTAGTAGGGTTAGACCATCATATATTTGTATCCTGACTGGTGGCTCTATGCTTCACAGTGTTTTCCGTGGTGTTCATGTATATGCGTTATTATGAAATCTTTGCTTGTGATTTCATTCATATATCAAACGCTGGGGGGTTTTATGTGTCATTCCTACCCTTTTTATAGGGTTTTTAAATTGTTTTTAGGAGTATGTTTTTATCAAATAAAAAATTCGTATTATAGATTCATTCATTCATTCAAAAAAAAGTAGACTTATTATACCAAAATGAAAGATTATTATTGAAAATATGTAAAAATATTGAAAGAATAGCAAAATTAGCAGGCGGCTGCACCAGCATCTGAACTACTGCAGGCTGCCAGCTGGTGTATTTGTGCTCGAAACCATGCAAACAATCACGGGTGGATGTGCCATGATTGTACGGTAGTGAGCAGGTACGGAGCAGGAATGCGCTGGTGGACCACCCCCTCCATGGCCAATTGGTTGGTGATGTATAAAGGGGGCTATATTCTCAATTTACATGAAACTGCGATTTTTAGGGATGGTAGCCACTGTTCTGGTGTATAAACCCTGATAAATTTCCCAACAAATAGTGAGTGGTTCATTTGAATGGTTATTACCCAAGAAGATAATAGAAAGGCTCTACATGTAATACATGCTTAACCCCTAAGGACCAGGGCCCTTTTCGTTTTTGCGCTTTTATTTTTCAATCCCCACTTCAAAAATCTATAACGTTTTTCTTTGTCCGGTACAGAAGCTATGTGATGGCTTATTTTCTGCCGTAACAAATTGCACGTTGTAGTTGATGGTATTAATATTCAATGCCGTGTAATGGGGAAGAGGGAAAAAATTCTAAATGCATGAAAATGATGAAAAAAAAAAAACACATTTGCGCCATTTTGGGGCTTGGTTTTAAGCTTTCACTGTGCGCCCCAATGACAGTCTATCTATTTCATTCATTGAGGTCAATACGATCCGGGGATACCAAATTTGGTATAGGTTTTATATGTTTCATACATTTTGACAAAATTTTAAAACCTCATGATACAGAAAAAAAAATTCTTCATTTGCCGGTTCTTCGCTAATAAGTGTATACTTTGGTGTATGGAGCTGTGAGTGGTGTCATTTTTTTGCGACCTTCTGTGACGTTTCAATTGCTTCATTTTTAGGACTGTGCGACCTTTTGATCACTTTATAGAATTTTTTCATTTTTCAAAATGGCAAAAAAATGCCACTTTTGCGACCTTCGGCGCTATTTCCGTCTACGGGGTAAACGGATGTGAAAAAGGTTATATATTTTGATAGATCGGGGCATTTTTCGGACGCGGGGCGATTACCGAAAGGTTTATGATTTTTACCGGTTTATTTTACTGTATATCAGTTCTAGGGAAAGGGGGGTGGGTGATTGAATTTTTAGGTTTTTGTAACTCTAATTTTTTTTTTTACTTTTTTTTATTTATTTATTACTATTTTTTAGAATCCCTAGGGTACTTTAACCCTCGGGTTGTCTGATGATCCTCCCATATACTGCCATACTACAGTATGGCAGATATGGGGATTTTGCCTACCATTATACAATGTGCAGATCGCCACATGTAATAGATAGCCTGATCATGAACAGGCCTGGCTCTTTGTGTGATCCAGGCGGTCATGGCACGGATCGCCGTCCCCGGTGACGTCACGGGGATAGTGACGATCGGAGCCAAGTGGCGGCCGCCCACGCGCCGCCCGGCTTTTAATGCCGCGGCCGCTTTGACGGCGGCAATTCAAAGGGTTAACACCCGCGATCGGTGCAAAGCACGATCGCGGGGGGTTAGCGACGGGCGTTTGCTTCATGATGAAGCAAATGCCGGTGGAGGATGAAGAGGGCTCAGCCCGTGAGCCTTCTTCATACTCCCCCATGCGCAGTAAGCTAAGGGGTACGTCTATTGCGCCTATGGGGTAATAGCTAAATGCGTAGGAAGGTTGGGGGGGGGTCTCATACTTCTCATCACATTTGGTTGTCAAAACAAGATTAGAAGTAATGGTATGTGAGTTTGATGGCGCGTAGAGAGACTTTCTCACTAGGAAAAGAACCAAAAATGCTTAAATCTCCTTTGAAATATGTAATGTGATCTTTGAGTCACTTCCTATCCAAACAGTTTTTGGGTTTGAAGAATTGAGTGTGACAGACTATTTGATAAGGCCTTAAAGGGATTTCTTCCACAGGCTTAGAGGCAATTTGTAGGCCATATGTCGTTAATTATTAACTTAAAATGTAATGTTTTATTGTTTCGGTGTCTTGGGTCTCTAGGGCAAGTATTTATGTTGTGAACAAATGCGTACTATAGTGGACACCAGGGGTCTGATCTAGGGAGCTTCACTCTCTCCCTTTGTAACTTGGAGTGATCACGACAGCACCCATGATTCATGTGGTACTGCTTCAGCTGGTTACATGTACAGAATGAGTGCATTGCAAACTAAGGGAGGATGGAGCAGTCATGTGAAATTGGACTGAAATTCCGAAGCGCCGCTACAGACTAGAATTTTGATATATATAGGCATGCGATCCTTCTGCATATTTTTTAAATCCCAGAATAGGAATTTCTGTTTACTAAATAAAAAAACACCCACAAGAATTGCGGTTCTGATTCCACATACTAAGGACATTTAACACAGTGCCCGTATGTTGGGTGGGTACATACTGCATGACTTAACTTCTCCCTTGAATGATGCCATCTAAATAATTGAAAGAAAAGAAAAAAAACACACGTTAGTATTCAGCCTAGTAATGATGTTTAAGCTGTTATTCCTGAACATTTTTATCCGACACATATTATAATTGCCAGAAATAAATGCAGTTGATAAACCACCTTTATACATTGTATTTATCTGGTGTGCTAATTAATGGTTGTATGTTGGATTGAGGGATTAAATGTGCTCAGATGGGCAGTTAGTATGGATCTGTCCAGCTAAAAAGTATTACAAAGTTCGCAAACAAGCAGCAGGTTTGTGATTTTGAGGCACCCTCAACACTAAATCATGAGATGGGTTCAGTGACCACTTTCTGTAGCTGTATAGTTATGATTAGTGGCTGTTGTAATGATTTTCTATGCTATAAGGCTCATGCACAAGAACGTGTGACTTTGAGCCACAAAAGTTGCATCGGCTAGGTAGGTCACCTGTGCCGAAACCGTGTCAATAGAAAATGACTGCCCTATACTTTTGATTTGGTTTTGCTGTCTTTCATCACTAATTATATAATATAATAATACAATATTTTAGTATCCCTACTGCATTCCTTCATTCCAACACACAGATAATCTCCATAAAATCTCATAACCCTCACGTGCACTACTTAGGGCTGCATTCATTATGAATGTATGAAACGGCCATATATAATATCGGTAGCAACGGCCCATTCATTTCAGTGGGAAATATGGCCTTGTAATTTACATGGCTAATTGCCCACCCTGTTGACTGTACCATGAAAACTATGACAGTGTCCATTTTTCTTATGTATGTTCGTGTTAGGTATGCCCCATGCAAGTCTTGGGAATGTTATAAATATTGGACTGCATTACATTGTTTACCGATATGCTGTGATTATCATGCAGTATCAGCCAAGACCAATAGTAGCTTTCCTCATTTGCCAACCCACCCATATTTTTCTGGCATATGGTATGGTGAACAGTTGACTGGACATGCACTATGCAATTAAACACACTTTATGAGCGATTTGTATGGATTCATGACCAGTACGGAAAATCCAGACTATCAAGCTGCAACCATAACCCTTAACGCTGTCGCCCGTAAGCTCACGGCGCAAGGACAGGGTTGGTGAAGGGCTCTCACCGGCGCGAAGTCTCTCTTCATACAAAGCCAGTGGGGTTTGCTATTGTGCAGCAAACCCCACCTAAGGCTATTAACCTTTTGATGCCGCCAGCAAGGCGGTCGGCATTTAAAGGCATACGGCGGCGCCGGCCTGCGCAACCTTACTATTACTCCGATTCGCCGACGCCCACAACGTCATCCGTTGACCGAGCTTAATGGCTTCTGCTTGATTCGTTACAATGAGCCAGTTGTCATTGTCAATGAATCATGTGCAAAATGCCAATATGCATACATATATGCATTAATGCATATATTGCAATACATATATGCAATACAGAACATCTAGGGTTAATGTAACCTAGATGGTATAAGAATATGAAAAAAAAAAGTTTAAAAATAACAAAATTAATAAAAATATAAAAATTAAAATACCACCCCCTTTGCTAGAACTGATATAAACATAATAAACCGAAAAAATCACAGACACATTAGGTATCGCGCGCTCCCAAATGACCGATCTAGCAAAAATTAAAAACGGTTAGGGCCGGCGGGTGACCTCCGAGACGGGAAATGGCGCCCAATGTCCGAAATGCGAACTTTTACCCTTTTTACATCACATAAAAATGGAAAAATAAAAAATGATCAAATGTGCACAGACCTCAAAATGGTAGCAATGCAAACGTCGGACTCAATTTGCACAAAAAATGACACCTCACACAGCTCCATGCGCCAAAGTATGAAAAAGTTATTAGCTTCCGAAGAAGATGGCAAATTTTTTTTTCTTTTTGTACCATGTCGAATTTGTGAAATGTAATTCAAAACACAATAAAACCTATATAATTTGGTATCACCCGATCGCACACGAACCAAAGAATAAAATGCGGTGTTTTGGAGCACATAGTCAAAGTTTTGTAAAAACTGAGCCCACAATTTGGAATTTTTTTTCAGCTTCGTAGTAGTACACGACAGGTTAAAATAAATACATTATGGGAAAGTAAATTGTTACGCACAAAATAAGCCTCAAAAAGGTCTGTACATAAAAATGTAAAAAGTTATGGATTTTTTGACGGTGAGGAGAATGAAGAGAAACGAGAAATGAGGGGAAAAACCCTGCGTCCTTAAGGGGTTAATCCTTTTCAGCCAAATTATTTGGCTAATGAAGATATTGTAGGCTTTCAACTCTTTCCTAACAAAAGAGCCACATTGCCACCCATGAAGTCACATCCTTTCAATCTTGTCAGCATTACTTATGTGGCTTTGAGGTACATTTATGTTTGAAATGGAAGATCATTAAGCAGTAGTGCAGCATTTTTAATGATAGAGAATTGGGTATAGGATTTGACAGCCCCTTTTATTGTGTGTTATGATCCATTTGGTTCAGACATCATCGATGTCCGTGTTGCCGAAGGAGGGAAAGACTCATATATTGTTTTTAGATTTTGCATAAAATTTATAAACATTGCACATTCTGTTTCAGCAATTTTAGTTATTTT
Source organism: Engystomops pustulosus (assembly GCA_019512145.1). NCBI lineage: Eukaryota > Metazoa > Chordata > Amphibia > Anura > Leptodactylidae > Engystomops > Engystomops pustulosus. Next base: position 156,918,951 of record CM033643.1, read on the forward strand.
TTGAAACTAAAATAAAAGATGCAAAACTAGACTTCACATGGTAGTTTGGTAAATATTTGTCATTTAAAAGACTACATCCAAACTTATTATTTTTCTCAGTGTAGATTTCACAGCAAGCTTTGTTTACAGATCCTGAATGACATTATCACATCTAATCATAGACACTACATGCAAACAGAGCTCTAGATATTCAGAGGTACCATTACTTCACATGGCAAAAACGTAACAGAAAGTTTAACTCAATATTTCAAAACAATTTTTCTTTGTAAATGAATAGTGCAGAAATAAATGAAGTATACTTTGTAATACATGAAATTAAAAAATGGTTTTAAAAAATAAGGTACTTTTTTTAGGTGAGGCGGTCAATTCTGTAGGAGGGAGAAGTTGCGCAGATGGATACATACGGGGGATGTTTCCCCTAAAATAAGACATCCCCCGAAAATAAGACCAACAGCTACCAGGATAAGAAGGTTCATTTATGGAAAGTGGTTTTACTAAACATTAGAGATTGGTGCCAATGATTCGAATAGAAATGGAGTCACAAGAAATACAGACTTTGGAGAGTCACAAGGATGTTAGAGAAGTAGATTTTTTGTTCAACAATAAATGTAAATTCTTGTTCATGGAAAAATAAGACATCCCCTCCACCTAGAGCCTCTTTTAGTGCAAAAAGAATAAGACACTGTCTGATTTTTGTGGAAACAGGGTAGCTTTGACAGCTATATTTTTAAGTCATAAATGGGAGACTGCCTATTAAAAATGGGACCTATGCTTTTACCTTTAAACATAGTAAGATATAGCAGAGCTATAAATAAATCTTGTACAGAATCTTTTGTCTCCCATTTATCTAATTATAACCTGCGCTATAACATGCTGTCTACAGATTATGCTGTATTTACACGGTGACCACTTTGCTCATAGGAACAAATATAGGTACCAGGAACAAAAGCTACAACTTCCTTTATTGAGGATCTTCATGCATAGTTACTTCAATTATTTAATTAGATGCAGTTTTTGTAGTTATTCAATAGAAGAATGAGGTAATACCCCCCATAATAAACAAAGATCCATAACATGATCTTTATCATAATTGCTGAGCAATGGGAATAATTTGATTGTCTAATGTATTAAGAGAAGAGGGGTTTGAACTTTTTCCCAATTCACATCTGCTTTTCATAGTGGCAGGAAAACTTTTTACCAGTGATTGAGTTACTCCAGTCCTTTCTCATTTGTAATGACTGTTGTTACCTAAACCCTTATAAAACAGTACAAAATACAATTTAATCCACCATCAATTAAGCCCATACTTAAGCGTCCTCCTCAACAAGACCTAAATTGTACTTCATCCACATGCTTTTCCTTATGTACTATTAATATATTATTCATGGATAATGTAATGGATAGCTTTCTGTGACTGAACTGTATAGCCACATGTTCCATTAAAGCAATGCTCAGGCATATCTAAATAAGACCGACATGATTCATGCATCCTCAAGACATCTAATGAAATGTCATGTATGCTTCATTTACATAATTAGTGTTTGATCATTTCCTCCAAGGCATGTGTCCAACATCTGAACCTTGTGTTTTATTGTACACAGTCTTTTATTGTAAGATTTATTCTTGGTAGCACTGACCCTCCTGTGCAGCACATTGCATCCAAAATAGACTTCCTCAGGATCTGGGTTTCTTCTCTGTTGCTTCAGGCATAACATGTGTATTCTTTCTTTTTTTTTTCTTTTTATTAATTTATTGTGGGCAGTTTCATAAAAACACAATTTTATAATTGAGATAAAAATAAACTGTGATTGAACACTCAAAACAAAGAGCTTTAAGAAAAATGGTTGTACTTTATTAACATACCAAAATAATACACATAAGCGACTTCCAGTGAAGGTTCCTAGAAGTGTAAACATAAGGGGAAACCAAGCTGTCCCAGATGGAAAGTGGGACTGACACAGAGTACCTATGACCCCCCCCCCCTCCTCCATATGCCCCAAAATCAAAATGTGCCCGAAAAAAGTATTTATTCAACTAAATGCTCCGTCCAAAATATGACCGGTAGAGGGAAGATAGACCCAATTGCACATGAGTCACTGGGGTGTATCTTCTGGCCTCCCCTCTGACCGCCTCTTTGCCTACCTTCACAATGCCTTTGGGTAAGTGTGACCTGCACTCTTGACAGTTGTGACTCATGTGCAATTGGGTCTATCTTCCCTCTACCGGTCCTATTTTGGACGGAGTATTTATTTGAATAAATAATTTTTTCTGGCACATTTTGATTTTGGGGCATATGGAGGAGGGGGGGTCATAGTCCCACTTTCCATCTGGGACACCTTGGTTCCCCTTATGTTTACACTTCTAGGAACCTTCACTGGAAGTTGCTTATGTGTATTATTTTGGTATGTTAATAAAGTACAATCATTTTTCTTAAAGCTCTTTGTTTTGGTGTTGTTCTTAATTTTTGAGGGCGGATGAGACTGCATATGTGGGCTTTTTTGTTTTTTTATGAACACACAGAATAGACTATTGTTAAAGAAAAAGGCTATTGGTAAAACTGTCAGCACACTTGCATAATGATGGGCCATACAGCTTTTAAATAGTCAAAAGCTTAGAAGTCCAACATCATGAAACCGATGTATCATTGTTTTTGGTCGAGGTTACATTTCTACATAGTAAGTAATGTACTTCCAGCTACATGAATGATGTCAGAAAATAGTTCAGTTGGTGAAGTCATACATTCTGAGCAGCTGTTAATTTTGACCTTAATGTAACCACTTCCCGCACCCTGACGTAATCATAGGATGCCCCCTAATGCCCCATCCCATATACAAATCTAATACAACATAAAAGAGGAAATAACCAAAAAACACAACATTTTGGGTGTCACTGTCCGTAATAACCATACAATAAAATAAAATTGTCACTGAACCCGTAAGATGAACGGTGTGCAAAATAACTTACAAAAATTACGAAATTTTCACATTTGAACTCATAAAAACAGGATAAAAAGTGATCAAAAACTAACATTTACCCTGACTTGATACCAAGAAAAAGTACAGCTTGTCCTGCAAAAACAAGCCCTAAAACAGCTCTGTAAACAAAAAAAATAAAAATGTTCTGCCCATTAATACATGGTTCTGCAAAACAAGTTTACCATAAAAAAGCTATATAAATGCGGTGTCGCCGTAATCGTGGTGATTCATAAAATAAAAATAACACATTTTTATGGTATGGTGAATGGCCGCAAAAAAGGTGCTAAAAACCATAAACAAGAATTTATGATTTTTTTAACCGCCACCAAGACAGAGTTAATAAAATCTCATTATTCGCAAAGATTTTTAGTGAGATTGAGGTCAGGAATCATTTCTGGCTATTTTAAAACAGTCTTTTTTTCTTTTTCAAGCTTTCCTGTTGTGCTTTTGGATGTGTGCTTTGGGTCAGTGTCTTGTTAGAGGATCCATGATCTTCTTTAAAAACAAGTTTTCTTACATACATACATACATTAAAAAGATTGCAGAGCACGGAAGGGTTTGGATGACGCCCCCAGAATCCCTCAAGCTTATTTTCATATTTTCCTAAAATGCTTTTTTCTACATATTGCAGGCATTTCAGCACAGGACTACACTTCATCGAATGAACATGTGTTCATTATTAGTGTTAGGGGTCTACCATCAGTGATTCTGATGGTATATTTCCTTTAACTGATTCTTTTCCTTATAAGCCAGTGATGGCGAACCTATGGCACGGGTGCCAGAGGTGGCACTCGGAGCCCTTTCTGCGGGCACTCAGGAAATTGTCCAAGGACAGAGTTCTCCAAACAGTGATTCTTCAACTTAAGAGATGCTGCTCTCAGTGCCATTTTAAAGTGACACTTTATTGGGTGTTTGGAACTGCGGGGAAAGTAAGAAGGTGTTGACAGAATTGCATTATCTTTGGAGGTCATCTTGCTGGACCCACTATTTTTTCTTGTACAGAGGGACCCTGGAAAGAAGCTACAATGATAGTTTGAATTTGCCTTCCTTCTGTCAACTATATTGGTGGCCTCAGGCGGTCGATACAATTGAAAGATGTGGAAGAACAGGTAGCAGTAAGGTAATGTATAAAATTCCATGCTGGCACTTCACGGTAAATAAGTGGATTTTGTGTACATCTATATATCCAGTTATATATTCCACAATGGAATCTAACCTCACTCTCAGTAAAGAGAAAATGGAGTCTGGGCTTGTAAGGTGATCAAATTTGGGCTTGGTCAAGTAAGTGACATCATTTGCAAACCCACTGTATTTTTTACGGAAAACTGTGAAAATACGGGTTACATACAGGCTACATACAGATGTCATACAGCCTGTATTTGCGACCAGAATACAGCTGTAAATACAGGACAGAAAATGCATACGGCCGTGTGAATGTACCCTAAAAAGTGGTAAAAAAGCCATGTGCAAAAAAATCAAATGAAAAAAAAGATTTTGTTCTTCTAGGTGAAATACCTTGATAACAGAGCACTCATTGGGAAATTCTCCAAAGTGAAATCAGAGGCATGTAGAAATATCTTTGGCTATGATATTACAGATCAATAGAGCACAACTTGTAGAGTGACTTGGATGGCAAAAATATCTTCTATATGTGCACATAGCCTTACATGACAGCTCCTCACTATTCATAAACAATTCAGTGCAATTTTGTCTTAAAATGTGACTAATAAGCTATGATTTGGTAATATATCACTTTTATTAGTTTGCCCCCTTGGCATAGCTTGGTGTGACATTCCCTTAACCAATTATTTAGGTCACGCTCCACAGCATGTTATGGCGGCTCCAGTCTACAGAATACAGAGGACAAGTGGGAGGGAGGTAGTTAAACAGCAATTCTTGAACCTAGTTATTTCTTCACAGCTGAGAGAAAAGCAATCTTCTGCCTGGCATTAAATTGAAAACAGAAATTGACAGGCTAAAGCATTCTGATTGCTTTTATCTAGTTACTTCTATATCGGCTTAAAGTATGTAATAAAGAAACCCAACATTTTATGGAAAATGCAAAGTATACACATCGTATAGTCCCTTGTGTTTTCTCTCCTTTGTGCATAGCAAAGGTAAATTGAATTATGTATTTTATGTTCCCTAAACCATGACATTAATAAATGAGACAGATGTGTGGCACCCATGTTCTTTCTTCCAGAATTTTTTTCCTTCTGTGCAGTATATAAAATATTATTCAGGAAATGTGCACAAGGTAAATTTAAGATAATGCATAAGCAACAAGTAACGTGGAAATTGCTTTCATTTTGCTAAAGCTTGACAGGATTGTGACTTTCAAAGCTTGAATGACCTTGTATATATTAGAGAAACTGAAGTTAGTAAAATTGTATTTTACTGCAGGGATTTTGAGGAGGAACTTAGATTTTTATATATGGGCTAATATAGGCCCTCAATATCTGACTCATTTGGAACCAATATTTGGCACCAATGAGCTATTTGCCCTGGCATAAACATGTGCCAGGCAGAATAGTGGTTTGTTCACTGTGCGGACTAAATGTCACCCAACCTCTTGGAACTAAGGTCTTTTCTAACCTGTGTATAGATAGATATATAGGGCCATGTGGGAGTAGCTATGGCCTATGGTGCTTTCTTTTTCAGTAGCTGTTATGCTGGACCTAATCAGGTCTAACCTGTTCTATTTTTACATTTCTGCAAAATGTACAAAATATTAAAGAAAATCTCTCATCAAAATTTATTGTGATAAACTAAGGATACTTATTCATAGATCCCGACAATGTAACTGTTGTGATATATTTGTTATACATGGCCTCCTTACTTCTAAAATCAACTTTGATAATTAGGGTGCTGCCACACAGGGCGTTCTTGGACTGTTTTAAAACAGACTTTGAACCTGTATCTTCATTTCTAGAAGTGTAGGCAGTTGTGAAACTAATTAAAACCAGCCAAACACATGGTAAACAAACAAGAACGTATGCATTTAAAAACGCATGTCCTAAAAACGGTCCAAAAAACGTCTAAGAACGCCCCATGTGGCAGCACCTTTAGCCTGAAGGGTTCTGCGGGAGCATTATCAGAGCCCCTCCCAGCTACAGATTCAAGGAGCACTTCCCCCTCAAATGTCAGCTGAAACCTCACCTGTTGCAGTGAGATTACATTAGGTAAAGGGAGGAGGAAGTGCAGAGGGGTAGGGGGATCTATGAGTAATTGTCCCTGGTTTATCATGATTGATTTTGATCGTAGCTTTCCTTTAAATATTATGAAATAACTTTCTTATCCCTTGAAAGAACTCACAATTATTCTGATTTTGTCAGCATTAGATAGCCAAAACTGTTGATACCACGGTATCTTATTATATGTAAAGTCTTTTTCCATGATCTATCATTACATTTTATTAATTGGATTTGTGACTTGGATTCTTTAATAGTATTATAAGAATATGACACATATTTGTAGAGGTTAATACCGAAGGAAAGGAGCAATTAAAAATATATCACATTTAGATGGTAATGTCTCATTGCTTATTGCAGAAACACGCTAGATGGTGTTTGAAGAGAGCTTTGCGTTTAATCGCCTATTTTATCATTCCAGGGTTTGGTCACGTTCTCAGTAATTCCCTAACGCGTTTCTATGTATGTTTTGCATGTTAATAGACATTTTTATTCTTAATGATTCTGTGGTAAGCTTATCAAGTTGTATTATAATGAGGAAACATCTCATATTCACATCTGCATTATGCTTTTTAGTTACAAAACAGACAGTGCTGAATCCATCATTCCGAATATATATAGCTGGTTATCTCTTCCTATTTCACACAGGGCCGGATTATGGAGAGGGTTCCCACTTTCCTGTTAAAGGGGCCCCCAATAAGCGCGGCTGATTCAGGCGGTCACTATCTGTCAGACTCCCTGACATTTCTGAACAGCAACCAGGTCAGAGAGCCGGTAGACTTGAGTCTATGGCTGAGCAAGGTATCCCTATGTTCCCTGCTCCACCATAGTCTGCGGAGCACATGGGACATCAGTGTCCTGGCAAAGGCAGGGTTGTGAACACACTATACTGCAGTATCTGCACCAGACGAATGCCAGATGGGGGAGCTGGAGAAGGTGAGTACAGTTTTATTTTTATGTGATTTTACAAGAGATGTATCTATTACTGAGGAGGGGATGTATATATGTACTACTTGGGGGCTGTATATATGTGTTACTGGGGGGCTGTTTATGTATTACTGGGGTAACTGTATATGTGTATTACTCTGGCTCCTTATAAATGTATTGCTGGGGGCTATGTATATTTTTTACTGGGGGCTGCATATATGTATTACTAAGGGGCTGTATACATCTATTACTGGGGGCTGTATATATGTATTATTGGGAGGCTGTATGTATGTATTACTGGGGAGCTGTATATATGTATTACTGGGGGCTGTATATATGTATTATTGGGTGGCTGTATATATGTATAACCGGGGGCTATATATATGTATTACTGGGGGGCTGTATATTTGTATTACTGGTGAGCTCTATTTATGTATATAGATTCATCTACATTAATTGAGTTGGGGTGGTGGTACTGACTATAAAGGTAAACCCACATCTGAAATGTATATTGAAACACGCGTATCGCCCGGCGCCCTGACGAAGCCCGTGAGCCGGGCAATACGCGTGGGGCATCCTTGTTCTCCCCAGCTATACATCTTCTACACGGTAACATCAACTATTTTTCTGTTCACATCTATGCACCATGTTGGGCACCTCTGTGATTATATATTGTTAGTAGGGTATGACCATCATATTATTTTGTATCCTGACTGGTGGCTCTATGCTTCACAGTGTTTTCCGTGTGTTCATGTATATGCAGTTATTCTGACATCTTTGCTTGTGCATTTCATATCATATATTCAAATGCTGGGGGGTTTATGTGTCATTCTACCCTCTTTTATAGGGTTTTTAATTGTTTTTAGGAGTTATGTTTTTCTCAAATAAAATTCGTATATAGATTCATTCATTCATTCAAAAAATGTAGACTTATTATACCAATAATGAAATATTATTTATTGGAAATTATGTAAAAATATTTGAAAATAATAGCAAATTAGGCAGGCGGCTGCACCAGCATCTGAAACTACTGCAGCTGCCAGCTGGTGTATTTTTGTGCTCGAACCATGCAAACAATCAAGGTGGATGTTCTCATGGTGTAGGTAGTGAGCAGGTACGGAGCAGGAATGCCGCTGGTGACACCCCCTCCATGGCCACTTGGTGTGGTGATGGTATAAAGGGGGATATATTCTCAATTTCACATGTAACTGCGATTATTTCAGGGCTGGTATGCCACTGTTCTGGTGTATAAACCCTGATAAATTTTCCCAAAATAGTGGTGGTTCATTTGAATGGTTATTACCCAAGAAGATAATAGAAAGGCTCTACATGTAATACATGCGTAACCCCTTAAGGACAGGGCCCTTTTCGTTTTTTGCGCTTTTATTTTTCATCCCCACTTCAAAAATCTATAACGTTTTTTTTTCCGTGTACAGAGCTATGTGATGGCTTATTTGTCTGCGTAACAAATTGCACTTGTAGTGATGGTATTCAATATTCATGCCGTGTAATGGGAAGAGGGAAAAAATTCTAAATGCATGAAAATGATGAAAAAAACACATTTGCGCCATTTCTTGGGGCTTGAAGTTTTTACAGCTTTCACTGTGCGCCCCAATGACATGTCATCTATTTCATTCATTGGGTCAATACGATCACGGGGATACCAAATTTGTATAGGTTTTATATGTTTCATACATTTGACAAAATTAAAACCTCATGTACAGAAAAAAAAATTCTTTCATTTGCCGGTTCTTCGCTAATTTCATACTTTGGTGTATGGAGCTGTGAGTGGTGTCATTTTTGCGACTTCTGATGACGTTTCAATGCTTCATTTTTAGGACTGTGCGACCTTTTGATCACTTTTATAGAATTTTTTCATTTTTCAAAATGGCAAAAAAATGCCATTTGCGACCTTCGGCGCTATTTCCGCTACGGGGTAACGGAGTGAAAAAGGTTACTATATTTTGATAGATCGGGCATTTTTCGGACGCGGGGCGATACCAAAGGTTTATGATTTTTACCGGTTTATTTTATTATATCAGTTCTAGGGAAAGGGGGGTGGGTGATTGAATGTTTTAGTCTTTTTAGTAATTAATTTTTTTTTTTTACTTTTTTTTATTTATTTATTTTACTATTTTTTAGACATCCCTAGGGTACTTTAACCCTGGGTTGTCTGATGATCCTCCATATTACTGCCATACTACAGTATGGCAGTATATGGGGATTTTGCCTACCATCTATTACAATGTGCAGATCGCACATTGTAATAGATAGCCTCGATCATGACAGCCTGGCTCTTTGTGTGATCCAGGCGTCATGGCACGGATCGCCGTCCCCGGTGACGTCACGGGGAGTGACGATCGGAGCACAAGTGGCGGCGCCCACGCGCGCCCGGCTCTTTAATGCCGCCGGCCGCTTTGCGGCGGCAATCAAAGGGTTAACACCCGCGATCGGTGCAAGCACGACTCGCGGGGGTTAGCGACGGGCGTTTGCTTCATTATGAAGCAAATGCCCGGTGAGTATGAAGAGGGCTCAGCCCGTGAGCCCTCTTCATACTCCCCCATGCGCAGTAAGACGTAAGGGTACGTCTTATTGCGCTATGGGGTTAATAGCTAAATGCGTAGAAGGTGGGGGTCTCATGACTTCTCATCACATTTGGTTGTCAAAAACAAGTAGAGTAATGGTATGTGAGTTGATGGCGAGTAGAGAGACTTTCTCACTAGGAAAAGTAACCAATAAATGCTTAAATCTCCTTGAAATATGTAATGTGATTTTTGAGTCACTTCCTATTCCAAACAGGGTTTGAAGAATTGATGTGTGACAGACTTATTTTGATAAGCTAAAAGGGAGTTCTTCACAGGCTAGAGGCCATTGTAGGCCATATGTCTGAATTTTGAACTTAAATGTAATGTTTTTATATGGTTTGCTGTGTCTCTTGAGGCAAGTATTTATGTTGCTGAACAAATGAGACTATAGCTGACACCAGGGTCTGATCCAGGGAGCTTCCTCTCTCCCTTGAACTTGGAGTGATCACGACACATCCATGATTCATGTGACTGCTTCAGTGGTTACATGTACATGAATGGTGCATTGCAACTAAGGAGAAGCAGTCATGTGAACATTGGAACTGGAAATTCCTGATAGCCGACCCTACAGCACTAGAATTTGATTATATATAGCATGCTATCTGCTGCATTATTTTTAAAATCCCCAGAATAGAATTTTCTGTTGGGGGGGTGTGGGTGGGGGGGGGGGGGGGGGGGGGGGGGTGGGGTTGGGGGTTGGGGGGGGGGGGCCACGTAAGTGAACATCATTTGCAAGCCCAACTGTATTTTTCCAGAATACTGTTAAAATACGGGTTACATACAGGCTACATACAGTGTCATAACAGCCTGTATTTGCGACCAGAATACAGCTGTAAAACCGGGACAGAAAAGGCATACGCCGTGTGAATGTACTAAAAAGTAGAGTTAAAATAAAAAAAGCCATGTGCAAAAGCATCTAAATTGAAAAAAAAGATTGGTTTCTCTAGGTGAAATACCTTGATTGATAACAGAGCACTCATTGGAAATTCTCCAAGGAAAATCAGAGGATGTAGAAAATATCTGTGGCTATGATATTAAAGATCAATAGAGCACAACTTGTTGTAGAGTCGAGTGACTTGGATGGCAAAAACTTCTATATGTGCACATACATAGCCTTACATGAAGTCCCTAACTATTCATATAAACAATTCAGTGCCAATTTTTGTCGAAAAATGTGACTAGACTAATAAGCTATGATTTGGTTAATATATCACTTTTATTAGTTTTTGCCCCTTGGCATCGTTGGTGTGACATTCCCTAACCACTTATTTAGTAAAGCTCCACAGAATGTTAGGCGGCTCCAGTCTACATAATACAGAGGGACAAGTGGGGAGGGAGGTAGTTAAACAGCAATTCGTGAACCTAGTTATTTCTTCACAGCTGAGAGAAAGAAAAGCATCTTCTTGCATGGCATAAATGAAAACAGAAATTGACAGGCTAAAGCATTCTGATTGCTTTTATCTAGTTACTTCTATATCGGCTTAAGTATGTAATAAAGAAAAAACCAACATTTTATGGAAAAATGCAAAGGTAGACACCGTATGCCCTTGTGTTTTTCTCTCCTTTTGTGCCCAGGTAAATTGAATTGAATTATGCCTTGTATTCCCTAAACCATGACTTTCTACCTTAATAAATGAGAGAACGAGTTGGGTTTGTTTTTTTTTTTTTTGTTGCACCCGTTCTTTCTTCCAGAATTTTTTTCCTTCTGTGCAAGTATATAAAATAGTATTCAGGGAAAATGGCACAAAGGTAAAGTTAGATAAGCATAAGAAACAATAAACGTGGAAATTGCTTTTATTTTGCTAACAGCTTGGATAGGATTGGACTTTTTCAAAGCTGAATGACCGTGTATATATTAGAGAAACAGAAGTTCGTAATAAAATGGTATTTTACTGCAAGGATTTGAGGAGGAACTAAAATTTTTATATATGGGCTAAGATTGGCCCTCATATCTGACTCATTTGGAACAATATTTGGCACCAATTCACCTATTGGCCTGGCATAAACATGTGCCAGGGCAGAGAATAGTGTTGGTTAACTGTGCGGACTCAAATATCACCCACCTCTTGGACTAAGGTCTTTTCTAACTGTTGATAGATAGATTATAGAGACCATTGGATACATTATTCATAGATCCCGACGTTGGTAACTGTTGTGATATATGTATTATAATGGCCTCCTTACTTTCTCAAACAACTTTGAAATTAGGGTTGCTGGCCAAACAGGCGTTTTGGGACTGTTTTTTTTAAAATTGACTTTGAACCTGTATCTTCATTTCTAGAAGTGTAGGCAGTTGTGAAAACTAATTAAAACCATAGCCAAACAATGGTAAACAAACAAGAACATATGCATTTAAAAACGATGTCCTAAAAAAACGGTACAAAATAAACCGTCTAAGAACGCCCATGTGGCAGCACTTTAGCCTGAAGGGTTCTGGGGGAGCATTCAGAGCCCTCCCAGTACACGATTCAAGGAGACTTCCCCTCAAATGTCAGCTGAAACCTCACTGTTGCAGTGAGATACATTAGGTTAAAGGGAGAGGAAGTGATGAGGAGCAGAGGGGGGAGGGGTAGGGGATCTATGAGTAATTCCTGGTTTATTCATGATTGATTTTGATCGAGCTTTCCTTTAAATATTATGAAATAAACTTTCTTTCCCTGAAAAAAGACTCACAGTATTTCTGATTGTTGTCAGCATTAGATGCACAATGTTGATACCACGGTTATCTTATATATGTAAAGTCTTTTTCCATGATCTATCATTACATTCTATAATTGGATTTGGACTTGGATTCTTTAATCGTATTATAAGAATATGACAAATTTTGTAGGGTAATACCGAAGGAGGAGGAAAGGAGCAATTAAAAATATTATCAACAATTTAGATGTAATTGTCTCATTGCTTATTTGCAGACAGAAAACACGCTAATGGTGTTTGAAGAGAGGCTTTGCGTTTTAATCGCATATTTTATCATTCCAGGGTTGGTCCGTTCTCCAGTAATTCCATAACGCGTTTCTATGTATGTTGTTGATGTTAATGACATTTTATTATTAATGATCTGTGGTACGCTTATCAAGTTGTTTATAAGAGGAAAACATCTCTTTGGGTTGGACTTTATATTCCTGTCTGCATTTGATTTTTAGTTACAAAACAGAAAGAATATATATCGCTGGTTATCTCTTTATTCACACAGGGCCGGGATTATGGAGAGGGTTTCCAACTTTCTGTTAAGGGGCGCCCCAATAAGCGCGGCTGATTCAGGCGGTCACTATCTGTCAGACTCCCTGAACATTTCTGAACAGCAACCAGGTCAGAGAGCCGGGTAGACTTGAGTCTATGGTGAGCAAGGTATCCCGATGTTCCCTGCTCCACCATAGTCTGCGGAGCACATGGGCATTCAGTGTCTGGCAAAGGCAGGGTGTTGTGAACACACTATATGCAGTAGTGCACCAGACAGACTGCCAGATGGGGGAGCTGGAGAAGGTGAGTACAGTTTTATTTTAGGTGGATTTTTAAAGCGAGGTATCATTTACTGAAGGAGGGGATGTATAATATGTACTACTTGGGGGCTGTTTTGATATATGTGTTACTGGGGGCTGTTTTGTAATTACTGGGGTTGGTAACTGTATAGTGTACTTACTCTGGCTCACTTATAAAGGTAGGCTGGGGGTATGTAATTTTGTCTGGGGGCCTGCATAATGTATTCTCAGGGGCTGTATACATCTATTACTGGGGGAGGGGAACTGTATTATGTATAGTATTTGGGAGGTGGCGTATGTATTGTATTACTGGGGAGCCTGTATATATGTATATGGGGGCTTCTGTATATATGTATTATTGGGTGGCTTGTATATATGTATAACGGGGGCTATAAAGATGTATACTGGGGGGCTGGATATTTGTATTACTGGTGAGCTCTATTTATGTATATAGATTAATCTAAATTAATGAGTTGGGTGGTGGTACTGACTATAAAGGAACCCACATCTGAAATGTATATTGACACAGCGTATCGCAGGGGCGCCCTGACGAAGGCCCGTGAGCCGGGCAATACGCGTGGGGGCATTCTGTTCTCCCCAGCTATACATTATTCTCCACGGTTAACATAACTATTTTTGTCACATCTATGCCACCATGTTGGGCACCTGTCTGTGATTATAGAGTGTTCTAGTAGGGTTAGACCATCATATATTTGTATCCTGACTGGTGGCTCTATGCTTCACAGTGTTTTCCGTGGTGTTCATGTATATGCGTTATTATGAAATCTTTGCTTGTGATTTCATTCATATATCAAACGCTGGGGGGTTTTATGTGTCATTCCTACCCTTTTTATAGGGTTTTTAAATTGTTTTTAGGAGTATGTTTTTATCAAATAAAAAATTCGTATTATAGATTCATTCATTCATTCAAAAAAAAGTAGACTTATTATACCAAAATGAAAGATTATTATTGAAAATATGTAAAAATATTGAAAGAATAGCAAAATTAGCAGGCGGCTGCACCAGCATCTGAACTACTGCAGGCTGCCAGCTGGTGTATTTGTGCTCGAAACCATGCAAACAATCACGGGTGGATGTGCCATGATTGTACGGTAGTGAGCAGGTACGGAGCAGGAATGCGCTGGTGGACCACCCCCTCCATGGCCAATTGGTTGGTGATGTATAAAGGGGGCTATATTCTCAATTTACATGAAACTGCGATTTTTAGGGATGGTAGCCACTGTTCTGGTGTATAAACCCTGATAAATTTCCCAACAAATAGTGAGTGGTTCATTTGAATGGTTATTACCCAAGAAGATAATAGAAAGGCTCTACATGTAATACATGCTTAACCCCTAAGGACCAGGGCCCTTTTCGTTTTTGCGCTTTTATTTTTCAATCCCCACTTCAAAAATCTATAACGTTTTTCTTTGTCCGGTACAGAAGCTATGTGATGGCTTATTTTCTGCCGTAACAAATTGCACGTTGTAGTTGATGGTATTAATATTCAATGCCGTGTAATGGGGAAGAGGGAAAAAATTCTAAATGCATGAAAATGATGAAAAAAAAAAAACACATTTGCGCCATTTTGGGGCTTGGTTTTAAGCTTTCACTGTGCGCCCCAATGACAGTCTATCTATTTCATTCATTGAGGTCAATACGATCCGGGGATACCAAATTTGGTATAGGTTTTATATGTTTCATACATTTTGACAAAATTTTAAAACCTCATGATACAGAAAAAAAAATTCTTCATTTGCCGGTTCTTCGCTAATAAGTGTATACTTTGGTGTATGGAGCTGTGAGTGGTGTCATTTTTTTGCGACCTTCTGTGACGTTTCAATTGCTTCATTTTTAGGACTGTGCGACCTTTTGATCACTTTATAGAATTTTTTCATTTTTCAAAATGGCAAAAAAATGCCACTTTTGCGACCTTCGGCGCTATTTCCGTCTACGGGGTAAACGGATGTGAAAAAGGTTATATATTTTGATAGATCGGGGCATTTTTCGGACGCGGGGCGATTACCGAAAGGTTTATGATTTTTACCGGTTTATTTTACTGTATATCAGTTCTAGGGAAAGGGGGGTGGGTGATTGAATTTTTAGGTTTTTGTAACTCTAATTTTTTTTTTTACTTTTTTTTATTTATTTATTACTATTTTTTAGAATCCCTAGGGTACTTTAACCCTCGGGTTGTCTGATGATCCTCCCATATACTGCCATACTACAGTATGGCAGATATGGGGATTTTGCCTACCATTATACAATGTGCAGATCGCCACATGTAATAGATAGCCTGATCATGAACAGGCCTGGCTCTTTGTGTGATCCAGGCGGTCATGGCACGGATCGCCGTCCCCGGTGACGTCACGGGGATAGTGACGATCGGAGCCAAGTGGCGGCCGCCCACGCGCCGCCCGGCTTTTAATGCCGCGGCCGCTTTGACGGCGGCAATTCAAAGGGTTAACACCCGCGATCGGTGCAAAGCACGATCGCGGGGGGTTAGCGACGGGCGTTTGCTTCATGATGAAGCAAATGCCGGTGGAGGATGAAGAGGGCTCAGCCCGTGAGCCTTCTTCATACTCCCCCATGCGCAGTAAGCTAAGGGGTACGTCTATTGCGCCTATGGGGTAATAGCTAAATGCGTAGGAAGGTTGGGGGGGGGTCTCATACTTCTCATCACATTTGGTTGTCAAAACAAGATTAGAAGTAATGGTATGTGAGTTTGATGGCGCGTAGAGAGACTTTCTCACTAGGAAAAGAACCAAAAATGCTTAAATCTCCTTTGAAATATGTAATGTGATCTTTGAGTCACTTCCTATCCAAACAGTTTTTGGGTTTGAAGAATTGAGTGTGACAGACTATTTGATAAGGCCTTAAAGGGATTTCTTCCACAGGCTTAGAGGCAATTTGTAGGCCATAGTTGAATTTGGAACTTAAATGTAATGTTTTATATGGTTTGCGGTGTCTTGGGCAAAGGTATTTATGTTGATGAACAAATGCGACTATAGTGGACACAGGGGACTGATATAGGGAGCTTCCACCCTCCCTTTGAACTTGGAGTGATCACGACACACCATGATCATGTGGGACTGCTTCAGTGGTTACATGTAAATGAATGAGTGCACATTGCAACTAAGGAGAAGCAGTCATGTGAAATTGACTGGAAATTCCTGATAGCAGACACTAAGACTAGAATTGATATATATAGCACGTTCTATCTGTTGCATATTTTTTAAAATCCCCAGAATAGGAAGTTTCTGTTTACTAAAATAAAAAACCCACAAGAATTGAGGATTCTGATTCCACATCCTAAGGACATTATACACGTGCCCGTATGTTGGGTGGTACATACTGCATGACTTAAACTTCTCCCTGATGATAAGAAAGAAAGAAAAAAACACACGTTAGTATTCAGCCCAGTAGTAATGATTTTAAGGTGTTTCCTGAACATTTTTAATCCGGACACATATTATAATTGCCAGAAATAAAGCAGTTTATAACCATCTTTATAAATATGTATTTATCTGGTTGTGCTCAATTAATGTTGTATGTTGGATTGAGTGATTAAAATGTGGCTCAGATGGGCAGTTAGGTTGGATCTGTCCAGAACTAAAAAAGTATTAAAAAGTTACGCAAAGCAAGCAGCAGGTTTGGATTTTGAGCACAACACTAAGACAAATTGAGATGGGTTCTGAACCACTTTCTGTGAGGCGTAAGTATGTGATTAGTGGCTTTTGTTGTAATGATTTTCTATGCTTATAAGGCTCATGCACTAAGAACGTGTGCATCTTTGGAGCCACAAAAAAGTGCATCGGCTGTGTAGCACCGTGCCGAAACCGTGTCAATAGAAAATGACTGCCCTGTTACCTGTTTGATTTGTTTTATGTCTTTCATCACTAATTATATAATATAATAATACAATATTTTAGTATCCCTATGCCTTCCTTATTCCAACTACACGATATCTACTAAAAATTCCTACCTATCACTGTCACTATTAGGGCTGCATTCATTATGAATGTATGAAAACGGCCATATATATATGGTAAGAACGGCCCATTCATTTCAGTGGGAAATATGGCCTTGTAAATTACATGGCTATATTGCCCACCTTTGGTTTTGACTGTACCATAGAAAACTATGACAGGCCATTTTCTTATGTATGTCGGTTAGGTAGCCCCATGCAAGTCTATGGGAATGTATATAAAATATGGATGCATTACATTGTGTGTACCGTAATGCTGATGATTATACATGCAGTCATCAGCCACAACCAATAGTTAGCTTTCCTCATTTGCCAACCACCATAATTTTGTCTGGATATGGTATGAGACAGTGACTACATGCACTATGGATTAATATCACACTTTTATGAGGATTTGTATGGATTCATACCGTACGGAAAAATCCAAGACTACAGAAGCTGCAACCATAACCTTAACGCTGTGCGCCGTAGCTCTACGGCGCAGAGGACAGGGTATGGTGAGAGGGCCTCACGGCCTGAAGTCTTCTTCATACAAAGGTGGGGGTGTTGCATTTGCAGCAAAACCCCACCGCTATAACCTTTTGATGCCGCCGGCAAGGCGCCGGCGGCATTTAAAAGACGGCGGCGAGCGGGCCCCGCAACCTCTTTACTCCGATTGCGAGCCACACAAACGTCATCGTTGACGAGGCTTAATGGCTCGCGATTCGTTACAATGAGCCAGTTGTCATTGTCATGAATCATGTGCAAAATGCCAGATATTGCAATACATATATGCCATTAATGCCCATATATTGCAATACATATATGGCCAATACAGAACTATCTAGGGTTAATGTAACCTAGATGGTATAAGAAGTATGAAAAAAAAAGTTTACAAAATAACAAAATTAATAAAAATATAAAAATAAAATCACCCCCTTGCTAGAACTGATATAAACATATAACCGAAAAAATCACAGACACATTAGGTAGGTATCGCGGCTCCCAAATGACCGATCTAGCAAAAATCTAAAAACGGTTAGGGCCGGCGGGTGACACATCCGAGACGGGAAATGGCGCCCAATGTCCGAAAATGCGAACATTTTACCCTTTTTACATCACATAAAAATGGAAATATATAAAAAATGATCAAATGTGCACCAGACTCAAAATGGTAGCAATGCAAACGTCGGACTCAATTTGGCACAAAAAATGACACCTCAACAGGCTCCATGCAGCCAAAGTATGAAAAAGTTATTGCTTCCGAAGAGCAAATGATGGCAAATTTTTTTTTCTTTTTGTACCCATGTGAATTTGTGAAATGTAATTAAAACACAATAAAACCTATATAATTTGGATCACCGCGTCGCAACGAACCAAAGAATAAAATGCGGTGTTCTTGGAGCACATAGTCAAAGTGTTTGTAAAAACTGAGCCACATTTGGAATTTTTTTTCAGCTTCGTAGTAGTACACGACAGGTTAAAATAAATCACATTATGGAAAGTAAATTGTTACGCCACCAAAAATAAGCCTCACAAAAGGTCTGTCAAGTAAAAATGAAAAAGTTATGGATTTTTGACGGTGGAGAGCGAGAATGAAGAGAAAGAGAAATGAGGGGAAAAACCCTGCGTCCTTAAGGGGTTTAATCCTTTACAGCCAAATTATTTGGCTAATGAAGATATTGTAGGTTTAACTCTTTCCTAACAAAAGAGCCAACATTGCCACCCATGAAGCAAATTCCTTTCAATCTTGTCAGCATTACTATGTGGCTTTTTTGAGTACATTTATGTTTGAAATGGACGATCATTAAGCGTTTAGTGCAGCATTTTAATGATAGAGAATTGGGTATCGGATTGACAGCCCCTTTATTGTGTGTTTATGATCCATTGGTTCAGACTCATCGATTGTCGTGTGGTCGTTTGCCGAAGGAGGGGAAAAAGACTCCATATATTGGTTTTAGATTTGCATAAATTTATTAAACATGACACCTTCTGTTTCAGCAATTTAGTTATTTTGAAACTAAAATAAAAGATGCAAAACTAGACTTCACATGGTAGTTTGTAATTTGTCATTTTTAAAAGACTACATCCAAACTTATATTTTTTCTCAGTGTAGATGTCACAGCAAGCTTTGTTAAAGATCCTGAATGCCAGTATCACATCTAATCCATAGAAAACCAAATGCAAACAGCGCATCTAGATATTCAGAGGTCGCTGGGCTGGTGACCATTAACTTCACATGCAACAACGTAACAGAAAGTTTAACTCAATATTCAAAACAATTTTTCTTTTGTAGTAAATGAATAGTGCAGAAATAAATGAAGTATACTTGTAATTACATGTGAAATAAAAAATGGTTTTTAAAAATAAGGTACTTTTTTTAGGGAGACGGTCAATTCTGTGTAGGAGGGAGAAGTTGCGCAGATGGATTACATACGGGGGCTGTTGCCCCTAAAATAAGGACATCCCCGAAAATAAGACAAACAGCTACCAGGATAAGAAGGTTAATTTATGAAAGTGGTTTTACTAAACATTAGAGATGGGGCCAATGATTCGATAGAATGGAGTAGAGTCACAAGAAATACAGAGTTTGGAGAGTCACAAGGAGTTAGAGAAGTAGATTTTTGTTAAACAATAAATGTAAATCTTGTTCATGGAAAATTAAGACATCCCCTCTCCACCCTAGAGCTCTTTTAGTGCAAAAAGATAAAAATAAGACACTGTCTGATTTTTGTGTGGAAAACAGGTAGCTTGGAAGCTATATTTTTAAGTCATAAAGGGCGAGACTGCCTATTAAAAAGGGAACCTATGCTTTACCTTTAAAAATAGTAAGATATAGAAGAGCTCTAAATAAACTTGTACAGAATTTTGGTCTACATTTATCCTAATTTAAACCTGAGCTTATACATGCGTCTAAAGATTATGCTGTATTTACACGGTGACCAACTTTGCTCATAGGCACAAAGATAGGTACAGAAACAAAAGCTACAACTTCCTTTATTGAGGATCTTCATGCAAGTTACTTCAATTATTATTAGAGCAGTTTGGTTAGTTATTCAGAAGAGAAGACCATGATGTTAATACCCCAATAATAAAACAAAGCTCCATAAAATGATCTTATCATAATTGATGAGCAATGGAAATATTGATTGTCAAGTATTTAAGAAGAGGGGGTTTTTGAACTTTTTCCCAATTCAACATCTTTGCTTTATATTGGCCGGAAAATTTTTACCAGTGATGAGTTACTCCAGTTCCTTTCTCATTTGTAATGACTGGGGTTACCAAACCCTTATAAAACAGGACAAATACAATTTAATACACCATCATATCCCACATACTTACGCGTTTCCTCCTCAACCCAGACCTAATTGTACTTCATCCACATCTTTTCCTTATGTACTATTCATATATTATTCATGGAAAGTAAGGAAGCGTTCTGTGCTGAAATGTATAGCCACATGTTCCATTAAAGCAATTGCTCAGGCATATCTAAATTAGGACCGACATGATCAGCATCTCAAGACATCTAATGAAATGTCATGTATGCTTCATTACATAATTAGTGTTTGATCATGTCCTCCAAGGCATGTGTCCAACATCTGAACATTGTGTTTATTGTACAACAGTCTTTTATTGTAAGATTTATTATTGGTAGCACTGGACCCTCTGTGCAGGCACATTGCATCAAAACTAGACTTCTCAGGATCTGGGTTTTTTCTTCTCTGTTGCTTTCAGGCATAACATGTGTATTCTTTCTTTTTTTTTCTTTGTCTTAATTTATTGGGGCAGTTTCATAAAACACAATTGATAATTGAGGGAGGATAAAAATAAAACTGTGATTGAACACTCAAAACAAAGAGCTGTAAAGAAAAAATGTGTACTTATTAACATACCAAAAATACTACACATAATAAGCGACTTCCAGTGAAGTTTCCTCGAAGTGAACATAAGGGGAAACCAAGCTGCCCAGATGGAAAGTGGGACTGGACACCAGAGTACCTATGACCACCCCCCCTCCCCATAGCCCCAAAATCAAAATGTATGCCCGAAAAAAAAAGTAGATTCAAATAAATGCTCCGTCACAAAATATGACCGGTAGAGGGAAGATAGACCCAATTGCACAATGAGTCAATGGGGTGATCTTCTGCCTCCCCTCTGACCGCCTCTTTGCCTACATTCACCATGCTTGGGTAGTGTGACCTGCCAACTCTGACAGTGTGAATCATGTGCAATTGGGTCTATCTTCCCTCTAACGGTCCTATTTGGACGGGAAGTATTATTGAATAAATAATTTTTTTGGAACATTTTGATTTGGGGCATCTGGAGGCGGGGGGGTCATAGTCCCACTTCCATTAGGGACACCTGGTTTCCCCTTAGTTTACACTTCTAGGACCTTCACTGGAAGTTGCATGGTATTATTTTGGTAGTTAATAAAGTACAATCATTTCTTTAAGCTCTTTGTTTGGTGTGTTCTTAAGTTTTGAGGGCGGATGAGACTGCATATGGGGGCTTTTTTGTTTTTTTATGAACACCATAATAGCCTATTGTTAAAGAAAAAGGCCTAGTGGTAAAACTGTCAGAACACTTTGCATTTAATGATGGGCCATCATACAGCTTTAAATAGTCAAAAGCTGAGAAGTCCAACATCATGAAACCGATGAGATTCATTGTTTTTGGCGATGGGTTACATTTCTTACATAGTAAGTAACTGTACGTCAAGGCACATGAATGATGTAAGAAAATAGTAAGTTGGGAAGTCATACTTCTGAGCAGCTGTATTTTGACCTTAATGTACACTTCCCGGCACCCTGACGTACTCATAGGATGCCCCTATGCCCATCCCATATACAAATCTAATACAACATAAAAAGGAGGAAATAACCAAAAAAACACAAAATTTGGGTGTCACTGTCCGTAAACCATACAATAAAAATAAACTTGTCCGAACCCGAAGATGAAACGGTGGCAAAATAACTTACAAAAATTACGAAATTGCACATTGGAACTCATAAAAACAGGATTAAAAAGTGATCAAAAACTAACATTTACCCTGACTTGATACCAAGAAAAAAAGTACAGCTGTCCTGCAAAACACAAGCCCATTAAAACAGCTCTGCTAACAAAAAAAAATAAAAATGTTTTCTGCCCATAATACATGTTCTGCAAAACACAAGTTACCATCAAAAGCTATATAAATGCGGTGTCGACGTAATAGTGGTGATCTAAAATAAAAATAACACAATTTTATGGTATGGTGAATGGCCGCAAAAAAGGTGCTAAAAACCATAAACAAGGGAATTATGATTTTTTTTTTAAACCGCCACCAAAAACAGAGTTAATAAAATCTCATTATTCGCTATTGAACACCCTCTAAATGATATACCTGAAAAGTAAACATTTTATAGCCTGTAAAATACATAAGGAATAAATGTAATGGTCTGTCAAACTAAAGTGATGAAGTGGAAATATGGAATGAATCAGGAAACTACTATAAGAATAGATACAAAAATGGCAAATGCTCAGCCAGTGACCACCACCAGAAAGATCAAAGGAGATGCTTATTTCTGTTTAAATGGAAGCATTTCCTTTGACATCTACAATCTGCTTTTACCAGATAAGTAATCCGTATAATATTACCATGTGTGGGTTATAATATACTTAAAGTCCAAGATGTTCACTCTTTCCCTGACATCCAGCCGGCGGTGGGGCAACATGCTTATACAATGAGATATGGCTGTGCAATGTGTTGTAAGGACACGTGAGGAATCCGCCTGACATGTACTTACAACATAGGGAAAAAGCGTGATGTGAACCCAGCCTGATACTTAGTTACTTACCATTTGGCATTGATGACAACCTCCAGATATTTTCTGTAGCACTTATAAGCTTTTGGCACTTTTCGGGTAGTATTTTCTCCCATTCTACCTTTGCAGTTGGTTGAAGTTCTTGAATGTTTGCAGGGTTCTTTTCCAAAATTGGGGGCAGATTTCAGGCTAACCCCAAAGATTTTTAGGGAGAGGGTCAGGAATCATTTCTGGGTATTTAAAAAAAACAGTCTTTTTTCTTTTTCAAGCTTTCTGTTGCTGCTTTTGGATGTGTGCTTTGGGTCAGTGTTTGTTAGAGGATCCATGATCTTCTTTAAAACAAGTTTTAGTAAAATACATACATAACATTAAAAAGATTGCAGAGCACGGAAGGGTTTGGATGACGCCCCCAGAATCCCTCAAAGCGTATTCATATTTCCTAAAATGCGTTTTTTTTTTTTTTACATATTGCAGGCATTCAGCAACGGAATAAATTCATAGGCATGAACATGTGGTCATATTATGTTAGGGGTTTCTACCATCAGTGATGTCTGATGGTTTTATTTCCTGTTAACTGATTCTTTTCCTTATAAGCAGGGCAGTGATGGCGAACCTATGGCACGGGTGCCAGAGGTGGCACTCGGAGCCCTTTCTGCGGGCACTCAGGAAATTGTCCAAGGACAGAGTTCTCCAAACAGTGATTCTTCAACTTAAGAGATGCTGCTCTCAGCGCCATTTTAAAGTGACACTTTATTGGGTGTTTGTAAACTGCGGGGAAAGTAAGAAGGTGTTGACAGAACTGCATTATCTTTGGAGGTCATCTTGCTGGACCCACTATTTTTTCTGGTACAGAGGGACCCTGGAAAGAAGCTACAATGATAGTTTGAATTTGCCTTCCTTCTGTCAACTATATTGGTGGCCTCAGGCGGTCGATACAATTGAAAGATGTGGAAGAACAGGTAGCAGTAAGGTAATGTATAAAATTCCATGCTGGCACTTCACGGTAAATAAGTGGATTTTGGATGTAGTTTGGGCACTCTGTCTGTAAAAGGTTCGCCATCACTGTTATAAGCTTCATGGCTCAATCTGTAAACAAACTGTTGCTTTTCATTGCCAAAAAGCTCTATTTCTGTTTCATCTTTCCACAGAACATTTTTCAGAAGGATTGTGGGTTATCAAGGTTCTTTTTGGCAAAGATTACTCATTCCCTTTTATATCTTTTCTTCAGCTATGGTTTCTTCCTTGGCCTTCGACCATAAAGCTCTGTTTGGTTTAGTGTGTGGTGTATGGTACTTGTTAAAACCATTACTACATACAGTTCCTGATTGACTTCCATGTCTTTGGATATTTAAAATGGTGTTTTTTCCACCAGTTGCACCAACCTTCAAAGACAACTCTTGTCAGTTTCTCTCTTTCCTTCATGTCCAATGAGGTTCTTGACGATTCCATGCTTGACAAACTTTTTAATAGCATTACACACTATTGAAACTGGGACCATTGGAGATGGTCTTATACCCTTTGGGAGTCTTGTATTTGCTAATAATAGCAGTTCTTTTATCCTCAGACCCTTCCTTTGCCTTCACCATTGTGACAATGGAACAGGGTCTACCTTGTGACTTTTTAAACACCAAAGTAATCATTCATTGGCTAATTAATGTCATATGGGCAGTCAAAATGAATATCCATACTAATTTAATGTAAATGTAATTCCTTCCCATTGTTTTTTTTTGTTGTTAAATTATTATTTAGCATTTGATCTTTTCGATTTAACAATATAATTTGTCTGTAGTGAGAGGATCTTTTTCTCAATCACATTGATGTTATCCTGCCAAGGCCATCTGCATTTCTAGTTGTCACCTGTGAAACATTCAATAAAGATGAAGCTGTCTATCCTCTCTACAAGCAGCAAGAATTTTATGACAGCGGCTTCAACCAATAAAATATCCATCTGGATTTTAAGTTCTGCAGAGTACTATATAATATATGGACCTCCATTAAGAACAACAGATAGTGAGTTACTGTAAATGTCACCCAAGACTTGTGCTAATATGGTTATCTGGCTATGTTTAGATTAAAACTTTTTTCTATTCTACATGTACATTAGATGTCAAAAATAATCACTAATTTCCAAAATCTATTGATAACAGCCTATACTTAAGGCACTTTTATCATAAAGGATGAGGAATAAGTGTCTGAACTTTCAGGCCCCACATCCACATGGGTTCCTTAATTAATGCGAATGGAGCAGTGATCATTTTATTTTAATAGATCTTTAAGGAAACAAATTATTTAGAAATATTTTACACCTTATAAATCATCACGAAAAAACAATAGAAACAAATCACATTCTCCCCATTTTATAGTTATCACTCCCATGCTGGCAGAGAAAAGGAGGCTAATGATCTTTGCTCTTGTTTCTTTCTCTCATTCTACCCCTAGATGAATCTCAAATTATCCTTTGAGGAGGGGCATTAGTGACTTCCATCTCAGATATGATCCCATATGCTATTCTACCTTTTAAACTTCCCCAGATTTTTATAATACAGTTGCTCGAGATATTTCATCTTTTTTATCAGTGCAGGAGACTTTGGTGCACCCAGTTTATTTCCACCAAAGTCTAGCTACTCTGCTCATTAAAGTGGTACTCAAGGAATCAGCACAATTCATATACAAATTGGTCCTTAAAATATAAACTGACCAAAGAGAGGAGATAAAACAGATTATGACTCCTTTCCGTTTCATCACTTGGTACCTGAAAAGAGATATAAGTGGGAGACAAGTGAACATTTACTCTAAGAGATTCTATCTGCCCCCAGCATGCCAAGTGCTACCAAGGGAAACAGGTTGTGCCACTGCAATATTTAAAGATACGCAACACTGTTTTTCTATCCCTTCCCTACTTTTCCTTGTGTGTGTACCTTGAAGTGCGACTTGTTTAGTGAGGTATGTTACTTGTATAGACCATTTGTAAACAAGAAATTTTGTAAACTGTGTTTGTTACTGTGTTTCCCCTCAAAAATAATGCAAATCAATAAAAATGTTTTGAAAAAAAAATTAAAAACTAATATGTAATTAGTTGTTATTTAAAATTTTTCTACCCTTAGCAGAAGAAAGCTGTTAACATACACTGTAGTGGAAAATAAAAATTCTACTGGCCCTTTCATCAGTCTGTTTATTTTCTCAGCGCAGAGGAGACACAGGACAGAAGATGGCCGCTGGTCACATGTCCGCATCACATGCCCTGCACCTGCGTGGGCATTTTATATGATCACCACTAAGTTTGGGCGTAGACGGTTGGTTGCATGGGTCATGTAGTTTCCAGTGGTGGACATCTTGATGATAACTCCACATACTTTAGAAATCCCATAACATTTTCTGAACCATAAAATCAAATTATTTAAGCTCCATTTGTGACTAATGACATTGAGCTGTGTTATATTCATTTATTTATAGCATTATGTGTTTTTGTATCATACGTTCATATTGCCGTAATACCACTTTAAATATTTCTTTCCCTGTGTTATTCTTCTTGGGTCTATAGGACTGAATAATTCTTTTCCTACCCACTCCAGGTGAATCCAACCCTATCGAATATTCTACTTGAATTATTACTAGTCCACAAGTCCTGTAATTCTGAACACGACCACATGGTGTGGAGTAGTCTGCTTTATAAGCCCCCATTTGATATCCATTATTTCCATTCTTGCTGTTCTTTAGGGGTATAATATAGTCTCTGTACAATACTCAACAGCACAAATCTATAATTTTGGCTTAATGATGAATATTGAATCCCCCTATAAAACCTGTACCATCTTTCATACGGCATCACTCCAAATTCGTTCTCCGATTTTCTGGCAGGACTGCTAACACCCTTTACCTTCTCTTTAACTATATGTTGATACAAACGTGATACCACCTTATTGTGCATCTTACCTAATAATCAACTCTATTCAAGCATGTGACTCAATTCTTAGTCTACTCTTATCAATTGAATGAAGTGTGCAATATAATTCCGGTCTGTTGCACACCTTTTTTTTTAATTATGGTCAGGTGGTTTGCGGGTTGCAACCTTACAGACTCATCCCCTGCTAGTTATGCTTTTCAGATTTTTAATAGTTTTATCTGTCAGTCTGTATGCTCTTGTGTTCTGTATTATTATTATTGGTGTTATTTTCGAGGAGTGCCTTCTCTATGATTACATGCTTTCCTTTCTTTTTGCTATGTATAGGTTGTCCTGTCGGTTGCAGGTGTTGTCATAAACTTCTTGCCACTTGTAGAGGAGAGTCAGCTTACTCTTTATTGCATCTTTTACACTTGACATCTAGAAATACAGATGGTCTTTACTTGTCCTCACATTCAAGAGGGGTAACAGTAATGATTCATTTGGGGGCATGCTTCAGAGTTCACAACTCACGATTAGACACTTGGGACAATATATGTCTTTCTGTATGAACTCGTGAGGGAAATTGCATTTGGGTTTTCATGTGCACACTACCCCCATTTGCGTTCTGGGTTTTAAATCATATGTTTAGATTTATCAGAGCTAGGAAGTATTGCCTAGTGGGTTATTTTAATGCTACAATGGGTAATCAGAAGAACCAACATTTTGGTTAGGGCGCTACTCTGAGCTTAGCTAATGTCTGTGTAGAATGTGGACTCTAGGATATATGGCAGGGCATTGAATGTATCAGGATAAAAAAGTATTTTCTAGTGATAGAAGAACGCAGAGAAGCTTTTCTAGAATAGATCTGTCTAGCGAAAGATTTGGTATCTATTGCATCTTAGATCAAGCTCCAGTAACTATTATGTTAGGACTGGGGAAATTAGAGGGGAAGACGGTAGACAGAGAATATAAATCTAATCTGTATTGGTTGTCCATACTTGATAAAGTTAAGATCTCTGAAGTTATTAGTGCTTTTTGGGAGACTAATTGCGGCTCCACAGACAGTAACATTGTCTAAAATCTTCAGGGATTCTGTAATGTGTATTTCTTTGATTATCTGTCATTATGAACTTTTTTGTCTAATAAACTTGGATTTGCATTTTGTACTACATATGAGCCCTTGAATGCACTCTTCTTTTCTTGTGTTGCTTTCATGTTGATATTTGTGTATTGGCTCAAAAAATTATCATTCTTGGCTGTGCTACACCCACTTTTGTCATTTTATGGATTGAAAACTGGATGAAGGATCGTATCCAGAGAGCTGTGGTCAATGATTCCTACTGGGAATGGTCACCAGTTATGAGTGATGTACCTCAGGGTTCTGTGCTTGGCCCACTACTATTTAATTTATTTATTAATGATATAGAGGTAGGAATTAATAGCACTGTGTCTATTTTTGCTGATGACACCAAACTGTGTAGTGTAATAACGTCTATGGAGGATGTTCATAGGCTGCAGGGGGACTTGGACAAACTAAGTGTTTGGTCATCCACTTGGCAAATGAGGTTCAATGTGGATAAATGTGGGGGTTATGCACCTGGGGGCAAATAATCCAAAGGCAAAATATTTCCTTGGGGGAGTAAATCTGGGAGAGTGCCTTGTTGAGAAGGACCTGAGGGTACTAGTAGATCATAAATTGAATAACAGCATGCAATGTCTGAAGCCAGTAGGATCTTGTCATGTATCAAAAGTGGTATGGACTCTTGGGATATGGATGTAATATTACCACTGTACAAGGCATTGGTTCGGCCAAACCTGGAATATGCTGTCCAGTTCTGGGTACCGGTCCATAAAATTACTAATTTATATAAATATATGAATGGTCCATACAAAAAATATAGTGGTAAGTTATTTCAGATGACATCAAATCAAAAAGACTAGAGGGCACTGTCTCCATCTGGATAAATCAAGGATTAATCACCAGAGGCGACAGGGCATACTATGAGAACTGTCAATCTGTGGAATAGCCTGCCTCAGGAGCTGGTCACAGCAGGGACAGCGGAGAGCTTCAAGAAGGGTCTAGATGCCTTTTTACACCTAAATAACATTGATGACTATGTTATATAGAATTGTTTCCTCTAAATCCTTTCCTCATCCAATCCCTTCCTTGTTGAAGGCATTTCTTTATAGAGTATTATTTAAGCAAATACATTGTAAAAGAGCAGGCTTTGCAAGACAAAAAAGTGGCTAAATGAATGGGTAACCCAGAAACAAAAAATATTTGTAGACTATCCCTCAGAAAGCAATCGTAAAGGGTTAGTGTTTTTCCAGAACTTCAGACCCAGAGTCCAGAAGAACCCTTGACAATGGAGGAACTAAAGGAGGTTGTGAATTCATTCACTGATTCAGATGACTCTCCTTTACACTGTATAAAGACTATGCAGAGGTTTTGATTCTCCTTTTTTCAGGGTGCTGATTGAGGTTATGGTTGTATCACTAAGTCAGAGGCAGTGTGATAGTATAAATATAAAAAAGACAAGGCAGAATGTCTTATTGAGCCTAGAATTCTGGTAAACATATTAAGTATATGTAGTGGCATCGCTTGTGCATCCTGATCAGAATGGGTTCATACCAAATTATAATTTATATCAGCTCTTTAGTGATATGGGTCGAGCTGCTTCATCCTGTCTCTTGATGCTGTTAAGGCATTTGACATGGTGAAGTGGCAGTTTCTCCAATGCCAGAATTAGTTTTGACAGTGATATATACTTTTCATTCCGGGGCACATGGCAGGGTGTCCTCTCTCCTCACTACTTTCGCTGTCTTCATTGAAACCCTTGCTATGTTAGTGAGGGGGACAGGAGGATTCATGTTTGTGGAAGTGGTAGAGAGAGTAATAAGATATATCCATATACCGCTAAAACTTTACTCTTCAAGATATCAAGAATATAAGGCGGAGGTGTTTGGGAGATCTTCAGGATTGTCAATAAACTAGGAGAAATAGATTTTACTTCCATTACATTGAATGGCCCACATTTATTGAAGCCTATGTGCCAGTTTTCTGTCTGACACATGTGTCTTTGCAAATCCTTTTCAGTGCAAACTACTTGTACATGCATTTAAGAAGTGTCTGCGACTCAAAATTATGTCAATTCCGCCACCTTTTTTTCAGCTATCTAGTGCATAGCACAGAATATTTAATGGTGCCACTTGCATATAACAAGCCAACACATAGCTTTGTAAATGACCAAAAAATGTAAAAGTTATGGCTTGTGGAAGAAGAGGAGTAAAATAAAAACGTAAAAAAAAAATTAAAAACTTGGTTTTAAAGGGGTTAATGTGTCATATTTTTTGTTATTAATTTTCACATTTTGATTACATGTTGACTTATTTATAATGGGACTTTGTAACATTTTTAGAGATGTTATTTATTTAATCCTCTTGCAGGACTTGAACAAGATCTAGGTCCCAGACCGATAACCACCAGCAGCAGACTTCTACTCCAGTCCTGCTGCAGGCATAGTACAAGCAGTGGGTAGGGGGCAGCTGGGCAGGATAAGATTCACCCTAGGCAGTTAACCACTTAAAGCTGTGTTGTATATCTTGGAATATATTAAGCCAAACGAAAGGCCTAAGTCTTAAGGAAACACTAATGTGCATGGCTTCCTTTCTTTTGTGAACTTTAAAATTCCATTAATTGGTGCTGACCATACCCAGAATCCTTTATAATCCAGCCTATCCCTGCACACCCTGTCGGATCTTGGTGCCTAGTGCCATTGAAAAACCTTGTTCCCTGATGCCCTGCGTTCTTAGTGTGATTTCCAGTTGTGACCCCGGCTCCGGATTTGACTTTGGTCCTGTTGCTTCCTCTCCGACTCTGAATTCGTGCTGCCTGTCCTGACCTCCTGCCTGTGCCTGACTACAATTCTGCTCAACATCTGTGTACCTTGCCTTGGCTACCATTGGGGACAAAGTCGCACCTTTGAAACGAGCTGAAACCATGCCGCAGCAAGTCCAACCCGCTTTGCGGCAGCTCCAGAGAAAACCGGGTACCACTAAGATTCCGGTCCCAGGTGTCGGCTTACGCCATTGTCCGCGGTGGTCCAGTGGGTCTACTACCCCTGGAGCCTGACAACCATTCTGCTCCATACATTTTTATGGAGCTGACAGACAATGGCCGAGTGCTGCGCTCCATAAAATCTTTAACAAATGTTTTGCCATATTGGGATACCTTTTGGGCAGCAAATTACATTTTTGTTCATTTACTGTTCCTGCATTCAAGGTATGGGCAAATTATTTTCATATTATTATATTGTGAGCATTTTCCGATGCTAAGATTGCTAATGGGGCTTATTTACTAAAGGTCGCAGATCCCACTTTCGTCGGACTGTTCGCCGTTTTTGGGATTTGCAACTTTGACAGGTATTTAACAGGGGTTTGCCCTGGGATTGTGTTGCACGAGATCAGATTGTGGCGCAGCTGTACTGGTTTTTATGCAACAGAAATCAAGGGGCACGCCGTCGTATGATCCAACTGATATGGACTGAGCGGGGATTTAACTTTAAAATTGTGTCACAAGACAATGCACTTACATGCACCAGGAAGAAGAAGGTGAACTCCGCCAGACCTGAGTGGGGAAGGGACACATGCAAGATAGCGGGTGCACGATCTTAGTGAATCGTGGCAGAGTGCATTGTATGTTACCTATGGAAAGGGAGAGTGATAGGAATGTATATATATATATATATATATTTAATTATACTTTTTTTCTTTACATGCTTTGTTTTGGAATCCCTAGGTGACGTGTGATCAGAAGATTGCTTATACAATAGTCTGCAATACTTTTAGGCCTATCTGTTCATTGTGTTTTAAATTTTTTTACTCTCAACCTCCAACAGCCACTACTTTTTAGGCCTTGTTTTTTGCAGGTTGAATTTCTTTTTAAGGCACCATTTAGATATCAAGCATACGAGCACACTATGTATCGTTGAATTATTTATTTACAAGTGGAAATGTAATGTTTCAGCTAGCTCAATGTAGCCATTCTCAAGCGGCGGCGATACATAACATGTTTATCATTTTTACTGTTTATATAGAAATTTATATTTATATCAGTTCTGGGGAAAGGGGGTGATTTGAATTTTTAGGGTTTTTTTAATTTATTTTTTTTTACTATTTTTCAGACCCCTGGGGTACTATAACCCTAGGTTGTCTGATTGATCCTTTAGTATGGCAGTATATTGGATTTTGCATGTCATCTAGGCTGTCATAGCAACGTATTCCTGCTCCCCAGTGAAGTCACGATGCGAGCCAAGATGGCGGCGCCCAAGCGCCACCAGGTCGTTAATGCCATTGGCAGTTTTGCCGTCCGTGTTCAAAGGGTTAATACCTTAATACCGGGTGTTAGTGACAGGTGTTTGCTTCATTGTAGAGAAAACACCCGCTGAGTATGAAGAGGGCTCAGTAACGTCCAAATGTGGTAAGGGGTTAATGATAATTATAATCCCTGAATGTTCATCAAGTGTCAGTGAGTTGGCTTTGAGAGAAACACACAGTTGGTGATGGCTGTAGGGTGGAATGAGAAACAGGAAGTTCTATATGTAAGCAGAGGGCAACATGGTGAGAACAATACAATACAATATGATACAACTGTATTGATTCCCAGGGGAGAAATTGATTTGTACCAATGGTCCAGGCAAGAAAATTACAATAGATATGAATAACAGAAAAAGCAGTATCCTAGGAGACATTTCATCACAGGAGAAAAAAAATAAAAATTTCAAAAAATTCAGACATTAGATATAATCTATAGGGGAGTGGAAGTAGAGGTGTGTCAAGTTTGGGTGCTGTAGTTTTCTGAGTTATGGAATCTGGCAGCTCTGCATTGTAACTGCCTCTAGTGGCCGCTGCTGTTGCTCTGTTGCAGCATTATGCTTTTCAACAATGGGTGATACTTTTACCTAGCGATGCCATACATCGGGTGTGTTGTCAACCAGTATGCCCAGGTACTTGTAGGAGCTGACGTCAATTGCCAGGTCTTTGATGTGGTTAGGTGCGCAAAGAGTTTTGTTGCGCCGCAGGTCAATGACCATTTCTTTTATTTTCTCAATTTTTATAAGATTATTTCTTTCACTCCATTTCACAGAGTTGTCTTACCACCTCTTTGTAGTGGCTGTCCTTTCCATCTCTGATGGTGGCAAAGATCTGACTGGTGTCTGAAGTTCAAGGTATATAGGGTGAAAAGAAATAGGAAAGTACAGTACTTTGTGGTGTACCTCAATTGCTGACTACTACATGTGATTGTGCCGCACCCATTTGGACATATTGCGACCTGTTCCTCAAATAGTTAAAGGGGTATTCCGGGAATATGAACGTCTGACACAAAAACCCATCATGATATAAATAAATGAATACAACAAAACTCAATGTCATTATTCACAAAATGGAGCTTAAATAGTTTGAGTTTATGATTTGCAAAATGTATGGCCTCTCTAAAGTTGGTGGAGTTATCACTAAGATGGCTGCCACTGGAAACTACAAGTTCCATGATCCTTTATTTCTCAGTAACTCCTACTTCTCATGCTCTGCTCCCAGTGATGATGAAACAGACTCTCCTGCTCTGTTACCATAGTAATGATGGGCAACTGCCATCCCTGCACACCACCACAACACCGGCCATACTGGATGCACTTCAACCAACCGACTACAGCCAAACATAGTGGTGATCACATGACCTGCCCAGACAGGTGCAGGACATGTGATGTGGACATGTGACCAGTGGCCATCTTCTGTCCTGTGTCTTCTCCGGAACGGACCGCGCGGAGGAAATTAACGGACTGATTAAAGGGCCAGTAGCATTTTAATTCTTCATTACAGTCTATGTCAGCAGCATGTTTTTGCTAAGGGAAAATTTTTGATTACAACTAATTACATATTAGCTTATATAAGCACTAACTATGGTGCCCTTCTGTTCCAGGCATATAAGGGCTGAAGCTCTCAAAGGTACAGGAACATAGACACATGTCTAAAAAAAACGATTTATTATATATGAAATGTCCTTGTTATGCACTCCTTATTATCGGTTGATAACGCTGGAAGGGGTCCTACCCCACAGACTTATTATAAAGTGGCCAACCGCTTTAACCTGCACTCCATTTTCACATCCTTATCTGACAAGTAAATAAGGGTGTGAAAAGCTGTGCTTAGCCTTTTGGTTACAACCTACCATGTGTACCATAGCCAGTATGCATTGCGAACTGATGCTAGCACTCCCTTTATACTCCCAGACAATTGTCCACCTATGTATCAATTGTGCACATCTACAATTCTTTTGCTATAGAGATCTTGCATATGAAAGATGTTTAAACTGCAGTTCTCAAAGACAGATAGGGATAGCCTACGATTGTTCTCCCACTTTTAATGAGTTCCAATACTGCCAACAGTTTTATTTTTATAAAACTTATGCATTAACTAGTTTTCCAATGAAACCTGGGAGCA
This sequence comes from Engystomops pustulosus, assembly GCA_019512145.1. Lineage (NCBI taxonomy): Eukaryota > Metazoa > Chordata > Amphibia > Anura > Leptodactylidae > Engystomops > Engystomops pustulosus. The sequence goes on from CM033643.1 coordinate 156,953,259, forward strand.
GAGCCTGAGAAGAAGGAGCTGTTACTGAGACTGAAGGATCATGGGAGTTGTAGTTGTAGATGATGACTGTTTTTGAGATAACCCCTCCTACTTTAAAAAGCCCATAACATTTTGTGAATCATAAAAGCAAACTAATTAAGCTCCGTTGTGTGATTGATGCCAATGAGTATTGTTGTATTCATTTATCGCATTATGGGTTTTTGTATCAGACGTTCATGGGTTCACGGAATACCCCTTTAACTAGCAGTAAACTGTTTTCAGTAAACTGCATCCGTAATGTGGTGTGACTAATGAATTGTTAACGGTTTGATTTTACTGCCATCCACATGTAAACAGCAGTGTTTGGATCTCTTTCATGTCATGGTAGATCCGGAAAAGGCGAGTAAAGGACAAAGCATGGATTTAATATGAAACACATTTCCTTCTTCACTTAGGGTTTTGTTATATCAGAATAGTGGTAGCCCAGGGAAAAGGCACTGGAAAACTACCCTGCAATTTTTAACACCTGCCTTATTGTGACCATTCAAAGGAGATTTCATTCCTAACAGTTTTTTTTATTTGTAAAAAAAAGTAAAAAATAGAGGAAAATTGTAGAAAAAAAAAATCTTTGCAGACAATGGCAGCATACAGATGACTAGTAATGGTGTATACATGTGTATATGAACACATTGCAGAGAAGAAATGAGAATCCTTCCAGGGAATCATTAGGATCTCCTGATGCTGACTAATTTCATGTCATGTTAGTGATCTGTGTAGTGAACTGATAGTCTAATTATGTTGGTAAGTGTAACCTTTGATGGGCGATGAACATACAGAGCTCTCTTCTCAATGTTTTCCATCCCACCTTTGAAATAAGGGAAATGTGTTGTGTCAAAACCTTCCTATGTTCAGAGAATAAAAATCAGCTATTTACAGATCAATGCCACGCAGTCAGCGGGGGTTCTGGGAAAGAGCTCTGTTTATCCTGTGCTTTCTTGACCCCAAAAAAGAAAGAATTTAATGAACATAAGAGAGTTCTGGTTGTCACTGGTAGTGTGTTTAAGTAATATATTTTACAACTTTCATTTTGTCATGTACATATTTAGATTTAAGAATTTAAGGGGTTGTCTTACTATTTCATTTTGAGTAAATAATTTAGTTAAAGCAGAGGGCAGTTTCTGTCCCAGTAGGTGTTTGTGTATAAATAGTGGATTATTCTAGGGTGCTTAAAGGGGTTTTCCTACTAATATACCCCTATACTATATTTTGACTGTGATCAGCAACAAGAAACTGGATCTGCATGCTCCCCCGAGGGACTCCCAGTTGATGATTCGCTTCAGTGTGAAACACTTGTGGACCATTGTTTTTGTAATTGCAGGGGGACCCAGCCTTTGGATACTTATAGCCTATCCTGTCAATAGGGTAAACGTGTACATAATGGGAAATCCCTGCAATCTGATTTATCAGCAACCCCAATGATTGATGGATATCCTTATTTTTATATCCTTTAATGGGAAACTGTGTACCTCAAATAAACAGCCCCTTTAAGATATAAAGAGCTAAATACATTGAGGATTCAGGTATTTTATATAAAGGGCACATTTCCCAGTTAGAACTTTTCAGATTCTAACTAAATACATTCTAGAAAAATTTTGAGAAAATATCTATCATTTAAACTTGTCTTTGTTATCCTTTTTGTATCCTAATACTTCTTATTAGAAGCATTAGCTACCCAACAATCCCCCAGTTTGGATACACATGGGCCTAAGGCTTGGTGCACATCACAATTCTTGCACAAGTTTTGTATGTATGACAGGAGAGCTTCTAGCATATATACGCTAAATAGACTGTACTAGCAGACAGAGGCAGCCTTTGAATACGTGTCATCCATCTTCAAATTCTGGATGTAAATTGACAGACGGCTGCCTTTTTCTATCCTGCTTCCTGCTGGAGTGAGCAGTATATGCTCAGTGGAGGCCATAATAGCCTATGAGGGACGGATGCAACTGTATGGCATCTATTCCCAGACTTCGCTGAGCCTAAGCTTGGGTGTTTCCCTGATGATGTAACTATGCATATAAAGTCAGCCAGGAGACACCCTGAACATTGGGAGCAGCTATTTACTTTATGCTACCGATGTTCCTTTCTCCTCCTCAGGTTGGAGATTCTGAATCGTAGGACGCAGCTCTCTGTTTTAAGGACATGTCAAGAATCCTCCTGATGTATACTTACAATTTCTAAAATTGTATTAGCAAGTGTGCTAAACTGGGGCCATAGAACCTAATAATAGGTCAATACACAATCAAGAATCATAAGAGTGGTGTGGTAAAAAAGAAAGGAGAAATGTATGTGAATTGGAGGGGAGGAAGGGGTGAGAGGAACCCATATGGTTGGCCCATGTAAAGTAACAGGACCTAGAGAGAGTAAAGAGGCTGCACTGTTTGCCTTACCCTTTAAATATTAATTCTCACTCTATCCCTCTTTGTTTTTGGCAAAGCAAATGCTATTGTACCGTATACCACTCCTGTGCTTCTATGTAAAGCCCGACACAGGTGTACAGATGGTAGTTAACTTCACAGAGGAACATCTGTGCTTTGCTTCTGCACCGTGTGCTTCAAGATGACTGTCACTGTGATATTTTTCTGCTTATTATACACCTGCTGTGCCAGCCTTAGCCTGGTGGAATAGATCCAAACCTCAAAATCATGCCACAGCAATAGAAAAATCTGACTTTTTCAGGTCACATATTACATAGATGTGTCACCTATAGGTGTCACCTGGGTTTAGTTTAACAATTTATTGCCTACTTAACATTTGTTTTTATTGGGTGATTTTAGCAATTAATATATTCAGTGCACATTTATCATTTGCTGGTGCTATGTGTGCAAGTGTATGACGGTGCCACCGCCCGGTTTCCTGATAAATCTAGGTGGGCGGCTGCAATGAGCTGTGCCAGAAAGGCACTCCAACACCAGGTCTGTCTTAGAGCAGAATTGTGCCCTAATCTGTGGCTGAATGGGCGCAGGCTATATGCAGTACACTGGTCAGGAACGCCCTACGTTGGCCCACTCCACCACTGACCACGCTCCCTAACACACACCTCCACCTCCACTTGGAATGGAGGTGGCCTAATGGGGTAAATAGGCGCAATTTCTGTATGTGCACCTATTTCAGGGCTTGTTTGTCAGATTTCAGGTATACAAACCCCGATAAAAGTGGTCCTTTAGCCTAAAGTCATAGTTTTTGTATGTATTTACTCATTCATTCTTTCATTCATTCCTTCATTTATCGTAATGATAAATGCTTAATAGAAAAAACAAAATAACGTTTTTGTAATAAGCAAACCTACCAGTTTTTCCAAAAAAAGAGTACAATTAAAAAGGCAGTGAATACATTGTGTGATCCATTGTTTTAAATGCAAATACTGTATATTCATGTTGATCAATAGAATATAGTAGTAATAAATTATGGAACAAAGGTATTCATCAGTTCACAGTCCATCAGTGTGTCTGGTGTGAGCAGAAAATTCCAGGATATGTGCAGACTTATTTGGTGAAAATATAAAGATGCATCATGGCCCCTGCTGAGCTATGTTTCATCTTCTGTGCTGCCTGCAAAACCTCAAATCTCTGCTGGCTGCATAGTAGGGATGCAAACTGCCTATAAACTGGCAGATGACGGCACACTGGGGATCCTCCAGCATCCGGCTATATTTATTCAGTATTACATTAAATAGGAAGATGAAAAAAGTACTTGCACTATGACTTTGACTTTCTGTGACCTGCGCTGTAACCAGTACATAATAGCATCCATGTTTTGTTTGAAGTTTATATAAATGGTTTTAGGAAGATTTCACAATTTCTGTATATACATATATGTCAAATTCTATTATACTTTTTTGGACTCATCAATTCCTTATTCTGTCATTCTTTACTTTGTGTGTATAAACACTAGTCCATGCTCATCTTATGTCACACAGGTGCTGTGCACCTGTGTGACCTGACAGGACTGGGGACCGGTTTTTATGCACAGGAAGTAAAGAATGCTGCTTCCTGTTGAATGACAGAAAGCAGAGATCTGGGATTTGGGATACTAAACCTCCCACCGTCCCAAATCGCTGTGTTAGAGCTTTCTCTTTGGCTGCTATTAAAAAAAAAAAACCCTTTATATTTACTTAGAGATAAGTTTGCAATGGCACATCAGACACATCTGTGGTTCTCTCTGCTCCTGTGCACTGATTCAGTGAAGCTGGTGTTATATAAATATATAATGTACTATTTTCTTTTTGGGCATGGAGGTAAAATCAAATGGCTATTTTAAAATACAAAACCACCGGTGCATAAGGACCTATAGGTGATTTAGTGTCCCAAGTTGCTCAGATTCCCTTTAAAATCGGGGACTGATGAAAAGGGTTACTACAGAAGTAGGCTACAGAAAGGGAAGGATTAAAAGTGGAGACGACTACTGTAACTGTACATGGTGGGCTGTACATTTACACGCCACAATGGAAAGTTGCATCTCTACTTTCTTACAGTAAAGAAAAGAATAAATATTCACCAAGGTTGAGCGAGTGGTGGTAGCATTCATAACAAACAAAAAGGATGGTCAGAATAATTGGATATTTTAATAAAATTGTAGATCCAGTAATGTCAGGTTTTCAAGTTACTGAAAGAAATATAGTACCTAAAATAAGCAACACCACTGTGCATACACAAAATTGTTACTGTATTGAATGTTTAAGTAGTTTTCTCTAATTACCTTGGTGACCAAGGTTTGACATTAAATCTAGGGCATAAAGTAATTATATCAAAAAAGTACCTTGCTGTTAAATTCAAGAAAAGGTCACATAACCTTTAAAAAATCTAAAAAGAGGCAAAATAGAAACAAACAAAATGTTGCTGAGAACTTCATCTACACATAAGCCAGTCTGTGAAGGCGGATTTGCTACACAACTGAAAGGGTTACACAAATTTACTCCTTATTTGAATACGGCTTTCATTTTAGATCAAACAGAATAACTGATTGGAAAGGAAATAAATGGGGCTGTAAACAAACATCAGATTAAAAAGATCTTACATGCCATTCAGGAGAACCCAAGAATAGTTTTGTCTTGTTTCTGGAAATGCTTTATCTTGTGTGTAAAAGGAAAGCAGTATTTAGATTAATTAATTTGGTGCTGGCAGAAATATTTGTAGTAAAACACAATCTAATGTTTCTGCTTTTGTGCTTTGGAGCAACATATATATATATATATTTTTCCATATTACATTTTAGTGCAGCTCTCCTACTATTTTGTCTTTATAGTGTAGATTTCTTAATAGATATTGAGGCAAAATATGATCTGTGTATAGGATCCAGCACTTGGAATCTTGAAACTCTAATTTTAAAACTTAATTCTTTATTCATAACAATTTTATAAATAAATGTTGCTGTATCTCCTATACATGACTGCCATGTTTCAGAAATCACTTTTATCCGGAACACTCTGAGCCCATGAGTAAGGACATTAAGCAATGTCTGAAACATGTTGGTTATGTAAAGGAGATACAGCAACATGTATTTATAAGTGTTATGAATAAAGAATGAAGTTTTAAAATTGGAGTTCGAAGATTCCAAGTTCTGGATCCACTTGTCCTATAATTTCAGCATTTATGCCCGTGCCCCATGGATTCCTCCAGAAAATGACTTTGTGGGGTTGAAATAACATTGAGAGGAAAAGGTAGTGAGCATTTAGCCAGATTTTACTTCTTTTTTTTTATACTTTTTCTTTTCCTTTCCCCCGGTACAGTATCTGTGTAGACCTGTTTCAGTTGATATTTATGCTTTCTCTTCTTTGATATAGTTTCCTAATAAAAACTAAACTTCCAGTGCTTAGATTATAATATGTATTTTTTTGGGTGACTGCCCAGGGCCTAAGACTCTGGGGCCGATCATTGACATATGAACAGATGTAGCACTAGATATGATGATACGGGGAAAGGAAATCTACCATCTAAATCAGAGATCATAAAAGGGTAAGTCATAAAGGGGTTTTCCAACAAAAGAAAATTCTCACATTTCAATCCCCTGGTGATGTTAACACAATAAAGATCATTTTAACTTCATATTTTACAATTTTACTCAGTTGTATTGCTGTTTTAGCTCCTATCACTCTCTAGGCTGCTAAGTGTAAAATCCCAGGGTGTGGGTTGGGCCTCTCTTAGCAGATACATTATTATCCATCTAGTTCTGTGGGGTAACAATGTGGTTACATTATTATAGTTTGCAGCTTGTCTCTCCTCACTATGTGTTTGCTGGCGGGAAGTGATCAGTGTGAGCTCTGTGCAAGGGGCATGGCTACAAGCACACAGCAGAGAGAGACAGAGAAATCTCAGCAGCACTGAGTCATACAGGAATCCAAGATGGTGGACACCCAACCTAAGTCTGAAGTTACAGGGTCGTGTCTAGGGACAACTGAAATTGTGTACCCCAGGACTGATAGAGACAGGTTGGACTTATATCTGTAAAATGCTGGATATCTGTTAATAACAGTGAATTAGAGAATGTGTTATTTTGTTATCCTGAGTACATATAAGAAAATTATTTTCATGGGAATACCCCTTTAATAAAGCAGAATCACTGACTGAATCCTCTTTGTACCTTCATGCAGGATCTGACCTTGTAATCTTTTTTTATGTTTTCCTAAAAAAATAAATAAATAAAATACTGTATTCAAATATTTAAGGATGGAAAAGTTGTTACAAAGTGGTGATTCGGACATTTGGGTGCTATTTTCCATTCTTTGTTTATATTTTGATAGATCAGACATTTTGGGACGTGGCGATACCTAGCATGTTTATGATTTTTACTGTTTATTTTTATGTTCTAAGGAAAGGGGGCCGATTAAACCCCTTACCGACGCGTCGGTTGCCGGTGCATGGGGAAGGCTCATGGGCTGAGCCCTCTCTATAGCCAATAAGTCTTTGCTGCATATTGCAGCAAAGACTTTTTCCGGTAACACCCGCGATCGGTGCTAGCACCGATCGCGGGTGTTATCTCGTTGAAGATCTTGCTCTCTGTGACTTTAACAGGGAGCGGCAATCTGTTGCTATGACAGCCTCGGACTGCCTCCAGGCTGTCATGTTTAACCCATTCATTACAATGTGATAATTGCACATTTTAATGTATGAGGATGAAAATCCCCATATACTGCCTTACATATGGTAGGATTGATCAGACAACCTAGCGTTAAAGTACCCTGGGGGGGTGTCTGAAAAATAGTAAAAATTAAAAAAAGTTTTAAAAAATTATAATAAAAAACCCATAAAAATTCTAATCACCCTCCTTTCCCTAGAAGTCATATAAATATTAATAAACAGTAAAAATCATAAACAAGTTAGGCATAGCGGCATCTGAAAATTCCTGATCTATCAAAATATAATAACGGGTTTTCACTGCCTTTAACCCCGAAGCGGAAAATAGCACCCAAAGTCAGAAATGACACTTTTTTGCCATTTTGAAAAACATATAAAATTCAATAAAAAGGGATCAAAAGGTTGTACAGTCCTAAAAATGGTAGCATTGAAAACATCCTCAAAAGTTGCAAAAAATAACATCACCCACAGCTCCGTACACCAAAGTATAAAAAAGTTATTAGCGCCAGAAGATGGCAAAATTTTTTTTTAAAATTTGTACAGGAGGTTTTAATTTATTGTAAATGTATGAAAACATTATAAAACCTATACAAATTAGTTATCCCCATGATCGCACCGACCCAAAGAATAAAGTAGACGTGTCATTTGTGGCGCATAGTGAAAGCCATAAAATCCAAGCCCATAAGAAAATGGCACAAATGCGTTTTCTTCACTATTTTCACTGCATCTGGATTTTTTTTCCTGCTTCCCAGTATAGGACATGGAAAATTAAATACCATCACTATGAAGTGCAATTTGTTATGCAGAAAACAAGCCGTCACAGATCTCTTTTTAATGTGCAAAAATAAAAAAGCCCTCTCCCGTCTAGCAGCATCCTATTTATTGGATTCTGCTTCCTGGTTTTGGGAGGAGGGGCTGCAGCAGTGCCCTGTACGCTCTGGTTGTTCGGCACTGGTGCACCCTCTCCTCATGCTTGCGGACATGCTAGAATAATGTGAAAATCAAAAATCCCAGTACTTCGAGGTAGGTGACAGCAAACTTCTCTTTTTATTCACGGAGCATTATGACAAGCATCTATTTATCTAATAAATAGAACAGCATTTTCTTAGTTAAAGGAGTCAGCAATTTCTCCAGTGGAGAAAGTAAGGAATCCATAGAAGACAATATTGGTCTCACTGGTGGGTTTTCCAAAGTTTTTTGTATCTTTGGCAATACATAAAAGACTGGAATTATTGGTGACTCCTTATGTAAAAATGTGTCAAGTTTTTCATCAATAACATTGTCACGTACATTTTAAGAATTAAAGCATCAACTTTTTTCTTAACATCTAAAGTAGGGTTTCTTGACAATTTCTCATAAGTGTCCCCATCAGAGAGTTGGAGCATAATTTCACTTTTATCGGCGGTTTTACCCATTACTATGATGAAACCGCCTTTGTTGGCTGGCTTTAATATTATATTATCTTTATGCAAAAGTGCCATTCTCTCTGGTGGAGGCAAATTTTGGTTGACATGGTATGTACCTTTTTTAATCTCAATTAATTATTTTTCTATGTCCCTGTTCACAAACTGTATAAAAGTCTCTACTGGATGATATGATTTTGGTGGATTATAATAGCTTTTTGTAGTTAGACCCAGTTCAGACATGGAAACCATTGTTTGTACTTCTGCAGGTCTCTCTGTTGGTCAGACAAATGGCTCTGCTGAAAAATGTGCTTTCAATCTTATATTGCGAAAAAATCTTTGGTCAATGTCCAGATTAAAGGTGTCTAAAGTCTCTATTGGGCTAAAGGACAGTCCTTTTTATAATAAGTTTATTTCATCTGGTGAAAGTTTTTGTGAAGAAATATTTATAACTAGGGAGGGGGGTTGTGGTCGCATGCCTGTGACCTCGTCAATACTGGATTTTCTCGATCTTTGGTGGTGTCGCCCGCTCTCCTCGTCCTCTTGTACACCAGAGTGGTCATCTCTGCCTGAAAAAAGGTCAGCCATCCTTCCTTAAGTGTTGACGATCGCTGCCGGAGCTGGAGGAATCATATACACTCCTTGTAGACCTCCATGTTGTATAAAAGGAATAGACGTTAGCTGATGACAGCTAGGGAAGAGCCGCAAAAACGTGTTTTCATATACTTGTCATTTTGTTATTTTCTTGTTATAATGCTCCGTGAATAAAAGGAGACTTTTTTTGGCACCTACCTTGAAGTGCTGGGATTTTTCATTTTCACTCAATGCTGCCCTATCTGGAGCCGTGCAGAGCAGCTTTTCATAGGGGCAGCAGCTTGCATCGGACCGTCTGCTCACGACCCTAGGACATTGCACGGGCTGCCTGTAGTGTAGGTGAGGCTGTTCTGTGAGCTAATAGCACAGTGCAGGCTGACATTTTATGTCAGATTCTCCTGCACCAACCGGCCCTAGATCCCTCAGCCAGGTCAGCCCACCAGGATTTCCCCCCGGTGGGGTTAATGGCAAGTCCGCCCCTGGGAATACCTCAGATGTGAACTGAACACTCCATGCACGCCCCCTGCATGGAGCTCACATTAATCACAGGAGATCCTCTGCAGTGTGCCTCGAGGGCTGTATTCCCTCCATGAGCGGGGCTTGTATGTCAGAACATATATGTCAACATGCTCTGGTCTCTTCATATATCCATTGACTTGACAATTCAATGCCAGTTCCTTACTGGCATAAAATTGCACTTATAAACTGTGTCAGCAATGGGCACAGTCTATAACTATTGCAGTAACACCAAGCATGAAGGCTCCCCAACTGGCGCACTTAGCAGTCAGCAAACCCCACTCAACGCCCACTTGGTGTGGTGGTGGCGGCATAATGGAGGTCACAATTTTGACTTTATCAAAATTAAAATTAAATTAATAACTGAAAAGATAAAAAAGAACAGTACTGATAACTATAAATATAAAAATGACTGAAATAATTTATGAAAATTATTATTTTTATGAATTTTTCTTTATCTCTTTTTTCTCTTTTTATCTCTTTTTTACAAAAATGAATAATAATAAAAATAAAGCACTGTATTACTAAAAATAAATAGTAATTTGTATAAGCAAAGGGAATTTTAAAAACTGCATGCTGTGAAATATAAATGAATAAAAATGTCTTCTTATGGCCCAATCCTGAATTGGTTAAGGAATATTTCCTTTTTTACTTCAAATCTGCAAATGTATCACAACCATTTTCAGCACCATGAAGACCTTAAGAAAGTGGAAAATGTTTTCACAATTTCATGAAAACAAACAATAACTTTGGATGTTCTACATTTTTGATGTTGTGTCTGCTAATAAATGGCCTATTTTGTTATTAGGTCTGGGTCTTAAGGTTCATTGCTTCATGGGATTTGAGATCTTGGCAGAAACATCAATGGATGTGATGTTCTTGAGACTAAAGACACTGTTAGTATTCTCAGAAGATCAGAGCAGGTCAAGAAGTATAACCGTGTACAAGCAGATACTTGTGTTATGTTTTAATTATATAAAGTTTTACTATTCTTTTTTGCCTCCAATTATATCTGTAATCCAGGCCTTTGACCTATTGTTCCTTGTGTTTTGTTAACAATTGTAATGTTTAATTATGTTCTTGGTTCCAACCTGTTAAAATATTGATAAAATGATATATGAGCCATAAGGAATGTAAGAAAACTGTTATCATTTTCTACATTAATTTTACATGACTGGAAAAACATGTTATTTGGAATAACTTGTAACTAGTGTTGAGTGTACTCGAACCACAAGAAGTGCTCACTGTTTAAGTGCTGAGTAAGCAGGGGAAGGGAGAGACAATGTAACAGCCTGTAAAGTCAGATCACAGATGGGCTAGGTTAGCCCCTTTGGCCTTTTAGCATAATTTTACCACAGTAAGGGTGCCTGGATCTATGAGTATGTGTCCCTAGTTTATAATGCTTGATTTTGATGGTAGTTTCCCTTTAATATTGTTGTCAACATTTTGTCAGCTTCTTCCGTGTAGGCGAAACCCAGGGTCGAGTGGACATGTGTCACTGGCGTCCTGCTTATGTCTAGATATGTGCATTTTTACAAATATTTTGTGAGTATATTTTTAAATAAAATTTTAAACTATAAAGAATATACTACACTATCCATACGTGTATTTCTTCTAGTGAGATTGTCTTAAAGAGAGATGGCAATGAAGGGGGTTTAGGAAACGTGATGGAGTTGGTCTGAATGGTGACCTATTCTTGTCAGAAATCTGTGGAGACGTGTAATACTCATTGAAAAGGATCGAGGTGTCAAGCAATATACTTTAGTGGATTTCTAAAGAATTTATAAAGGATTGTCGGAGCTCCGGTCAGAGTAATTTCTCTCTTTCTTTTGTTTTAATTGTGGAACTGTTTGTGGACCGGTCCTGAGCCGTTGTTAGCTCCTAGGAGCCAGGTGTGCAACTCATTAAGATTGTTGTCTGACATAATTGTTCTGCACACTCTATGTTAAAGGTGCATAAAAAAAAGTTGGTTCACTCTGTCGGAGCAGTGCATAGGGTGCTAGATTCATGAAGAATACACGCCACAAATCATGAATCTGGCGCAGCGTGGCCCTCACTCGTATTGTTCCATATGACTGTTCTCTGTAATGTGATATTATATTTGTATACGTCCCCTATAATTTGTAAAGTGCGGCAGAATTTGATGGTGCTATATAAATAAAGATTATTATTATTACTCTGAACACTTCACAGGGTAATATTGTACTGTTTTTGATAAATGTGGGCCCAAGTTTATACCATACAGTGTACTGCTGTAAAACAACGATATCAGGGGCTACGTAAAAGATAAATCACCTGATTGAAGGTTAAACAAGCATGCACTCTTTTTTTGACTGATAGCTTGGACCTATGTGTAGCCATTATAGGAGATGACTGTATCAAGGATTTTTGTACTGTGTGAAGGGACCTAAAAAGACAGCTGTATATGAGCAGTGGGGATACCTGCGACAACTGAATTTGATATTGAAATGAAAGATATTTCATTTATAAAGTCAGAATGTAAATTAAGATTTCACCAAGGATATACTAAAGAAATATAGGAAATTCATGTTGTAATATAAGTTTATGGATTAGGTGACGGAAACAATATTGCGATTAATTAGATGAGGATTACATAATAATAAAGTTGAAGCAAATGTAACAGATTCCCCTGTAGGATTAAAGTGATGGGATATAAATCTGACCCGCTGTGAACATTAATCTAAAATATATCTGTTTGTCTTGTAACAATAACATTTATTTACATTGTCATTCTCCATAACTGACTGTTGCTTCATCCTCTGGGAAAAATATTAATGTATTTTTTTGTTTTGTTACTTCTGATTGTTGAATACACTAATTGCCTTCTGGAGGTTAAAGCAACTGATTATCTGTCTTCCCTATTGATCAGGCTACCATATACCGTATTTTTCGGCCTATAAGGCGCACCAAAAATCCTTTCATTTTCTCAGAAATCAAAGGTGCGCCTTATAGGCCAGTGCGCAAGCATGACCGTGACGTGTAAGGGTCTTCCCCCTATGGATCGGATCCCCCGCGCCGCCTACCGGGGGATCTGATCCTCTTCTGGGCAGCTCAGACTGGCATGTGCCCCGGAGCTGCCCGCTCTCCCTGCCAGTCAGATCCCTTCCGGGTCTGACAGCAAACTGTCTGAGCATGCGCAAGCATGCCAGACAGATTACACTGCTCTACAATAAAACAGTATTGTAGAGCAGTGTATTGAACTTAAACCAGCGATCAGAGCATCGCTGGTTTAAATTCGACTATGTATAAGTAAAAACATGCCAAAACACTAAACACTATACATTATAATAATTAAAAAATAATTGCATAAAAATATAAGCCCCTAAAATGTCACTTTCCCATAAAAACACTTGATAAAGTATAAAAAACATAAAAACACAAAAACCCCCCGCATATTTGGTATTGCCGCGTCCGTAACAATCTGCATAATAAAAGAGAATCGTTACTGAACCCACAGGATAAACGCCGGAGGAAAAAAACGCAAAAAATGTTCCGAAAAAAGATAATTTTTAATTAATACCCTATAAAAAATGCTCTAAAAAGTGATTTAAAAAATTGTATGCACTCCAAAATAAGCCCACTAAAAAGAACAACTGTTCTCGCAAAAAATAAGCCCCTAACCAGATTTGTCAGCCAAAAAATAAAAAAAGTTATGCATATGACAAGATGGTGATGCTAAAATGAACAAGATTTTCTCCAAATTAGGTTTTATTCAGTACAATTGAATAAAATACACAAAACCCCCACATATTTGGTATCCCTGCGTCCGTGACAATCTGCATAATAAAACAGAACCGTTATTAGATCCGCAAAGTGAACCCCGTAAGAAAACAACCTCAAAAAACTCTCTCTGAAAAAAAAGATGATTTTTTATTAATGCCCTTTAAAAATGCTCTAAAAAGTGATTTAAAAAAGTTACGCAATCTAAAATAAGACCACAAAAAAGAACAATCATTCTCGGTGATGCTAAATTAACAACAATTTTGCCAAATTACTTTTTATTCAGTAAAAGTGGGAAAAAATAAAAAATATATATAAATGAAGTATTTTCGTAATCGTGGCGACCCATAGAATAAAAATAATATACTATTTTTATGGTATGGTTAAAAAAAAACACATAAAAATTTCCCTAAAAATGATGATTTCATTTCCTCCACCAAAAAGAGTAATAAAATCTCACCAATTAGCTATAGATGCCCCAAAATTACCTATTAGAAAGTGCATCTCATGTGGCAAAAGAAAATAAGCCCTATAGGTGCACATTAAAAAAAGAAAAAAAATTATATCCTGTACAATGTGACATAGCAAATTTGATCTGATGGCGCCTCCTTCCCTTCATGCCGGCGTGCGCCCATACAGCAGGTTACCACAAATGGGGTATCGTACTCGGGAGGAATGTGGTATCAAAACTTTGTGGAGCCTTTATTCATTAAATCATTCTTAAATGTTTATTTTCCACCAAAATGAGTTTGTATTGTGAAAAAAACATTAAATCTGTAGACTGCACCTCCATTTTGTTTTTAACCCCTATAAACAACCCTAAAGGGTTAACAAACTTCTTAAAATGGTTTTTATACGTTGAGGGTGTTGTAGTTTCCACAATGGGGTAATTTATGAGTCCTCGCTATTTGTTAGGCCTCTCAGGTCAATTAGAAGTTGAACAGGTCATCTAAATACGGGTTTTGGTTGATTTTACAAAAATGTAAAAATGGCACCCAAATCTGAGCCTCAAACATTCTAGTAAAATATGTGGAATCTAAAAAAACCATGCCAGCATAAAGCAGACATTTGGGAAATGTAAGTTATTAATTTATTTGGGCGCTTTGACTATCTGCATCAAAAGTAGAGAATTTAGAATGTTGAAAATAAAGAATTTTTCCAAATTTTGTTTTTTTTTCATAACTAAACGCAAAAAAAATTTCATCCAAATTTTTAAACTAATTTGATGTACAATCTCAAAATCCCCTGGATATCTCATAGCGTTCCCACGCTATAACCAATTATAGTGACACAGGGCAGATTTGAAAAATGGGGCTGCGTCCTTTAGGCCAAAAGAGGCTGAGTCCCGTAGGGGTTAATGCATGTGTTAATGTTTTGTTAACACATTTGTTAATACTTGTTTAGCATATGTGTTAATATCCCATTAACACTTGCGTTTTGTAAACGCAATGTTGACAACAATGTAATTAGGCAAATCTCCTCTTCTCCGCTGTTGTGATGCAATAAAAGTTCAAAGTAATGCAGCACCTTATCTGTAGGTAGAGCTCAAACAACAGTCCCGAATGAGTCCAAGACATCCGAAGGTTTGAAGAGAATGTAAAATGTAATGTGACCGGAGCTCTATATAATCTTCAAGTCACTTGGTTTTGATCCAAATTCATACGTATTGTATGTAAACCTTTCAATAAATCGCTTGACCATTAACCCCTTCACGCTCCGTGACGGATATATCCGCCATGGAGCTGTGAAGGTTGTGTGAAGAAGGCTCACGGGCTGAGCCTTCTTCATACAGAGATGGGCTTTGCTGCATATCGCAGCAAAGACCCATCGCTATCACCCGCGGTCGGTGCTTGCACCGATCGCGGGTGTTAACCTTTTCTTTGCCGCCGGCGGCACTTTAAATTTGGCGGCGCTTGGGCACCGCTATCTTACCTCCGATCGCCGCTCCCCCGAATGTCATCGGGGGGGCGGCGATCGGTTGCCATGGTAGCCACGGGTCTTCGTTTGACCCGAGGATACATGGCTTCTGCATATCCATTACAATGAGCCTGTGGCTCATTGTAATGTATAGTGAGCAGAAATGCCATATAATGCGGACAGTAGTATTGCAGATATGGCAGGAGCGATCAGACCATCTAGGGGTAATGTACCCTAGAGATCTAAGAAATAGTGGGGAAAAAAAGAAAAAAAAAGTTTAAAAAATGTAAAAAATAATACAATATTAAAAGTTCAAATCACCCCCCCTTTCCCAGAACTGATATAAAATTAATAAAATAGTAAAAATCACAGACACATTAGGTATCACCGCGTCCAAAATGCCCGATCTATCAAAATATAAAAACGGTTTATTGAGGCAGTGACTTCGGAAGGCAATGGCGCCCAAAGTCCAAAAGCGACTTTTACACCTTTTTAGATGACTATAAAATTATCAAAATGTCGCACAGTCCTCAAAAACGGTAGCAATGAGAACGGTAGCAAAAAATGACACCTCACACAGCTCCAGCGCCAAAGTATGAAAAAGTTATTCGCGTCAGAAGATGGCAAAAAAAATTTTTTTCTTTTTGTACACATTCGTTTAATTTTTGAAAATGTATTAAACACAATAAAACCTGTATAAATTTGCTATCACCGCGATCGTACCGAACCAAAGATAAAGTAGAGTGTTATTGGAGCACAGAGTGAAAGTCGTAAAAACTGAGCCCAAGAACATGACGACATGCAGTTTTTTTTTCCGTTTTCCACATTTGGAATTTTTTGCGGCTTCCCACTACATGGATGCATGGAATAAAAATAACACATGGAAAGTAAAATTTGTTACGCACAAATAAGCCCTCACACAGCTCTATACATGAAAATGAAAAAGTTATGGATTTGAAGATGGAGAGATAGAGAGATTCGGAAAATAAAACCCTCGGCGTTAAGGGGTTATACCATACGAAAATAAGGCACCATCCCAGACACGGAACCACTCAAGTGTGTAGTCCTTAAAGTTCTCATTAGTAGCATATCCCATATACATACGAAAAATAATGCGGACATAGTGTAGACAGTTATCAATCAGATAAAATTCGCAATGTAAAATCCACAAGGACGCCAAGTCACAGGAGATTGACTTGGCGCCTCGTGGATTTTACATTGCGCAATTTTATCTGTAATGAGTTGACTGGACTGGGCGGGGGGTTGGTGTGCATAATTGGTCATCGGCGGAGCCATGAGGTGTTCAGGTGATAGCAGCCTCAGGCTCATTTAAGTATTTTCACAAAGTTCTTTTCTCAGGAATTTGGAAGCCTTATAACTGATAACCAAAACCCTATGCATCCCCTATAGGTAACAAGCAAGTGAGTTAGGACAGTGTAACTAGTAATCTGGTGGTAGATGTCTTTTAAAAGTGTTAATTCTGTTTTAATTCTCATTTGTTTATTTTATTTTAAGTCCGTTTTCAATACTGAATATAGGAACAGTGTCAACTGTCAACAAAGATTCCATTAAAGAGGGTGGCAGCTATGATACCACGTGGCTGGATATCCCATAAGTATCATACAGTGGGCTTTGCTTTTAACTCTATACATTTTTAAAGCATAGTTTCAGTCACTAGAGATTTAAAAGCAAAGAAATAGAGCACAGACCTGCATTTCAAAAAGGTAAGGCTCTAGGCAAGAGACATCATAATGTAATATATATTCAGGTATTAAAATCAGGCTTTTGGTTAAATATAGAACACAAAAATCTGACACATTTCTTGCTCAAAGTGTATATTATCTTAATACTTCCTACTTCAACTTGATCATAAGGTTGTCCCTAGACGTAAATTATTTCTTCATCTACCACTAGTTTAGTTCTCTGTTATTCCAATACAGGATGGGATTCTCTTAATCTCTGCATTGGATAGATAGATAAAGTTAGTTTCCATTACTCATTGCCCTTTTGACACACCTCTTTTTTTCTTGTATTGTTGGCCCACATTATTTGTAGTGATGCTCCCAGTAAAAACATTCTTACCTTTGTTCCTCTTCTTGTGTCTTGATCTCGAAGCTTCGGGGCAGAGGGTGCATGATGACATCACACGTCTGCCTTGCCGGTTTGAAGGTGACTTGGCACAGGCAATGTGTGATGTCATCATGCATTCTTATTCGCAATCAGTCGTTGGATGCGCTGGATCAACCATCACTTACTTCCATGCTTCGCTGCAGTAAGGAAGGGTGGGAGCCAAGGTGCCGACCTGCTTTAACCCGGTGTGGCGAACTGGTCATGTTTTTAACAACTGGATTGCCAAGCTGGGGTGAAGCGGTTGGATCCCACCCCTACCTATAAGGCTGTATTCACATGGACATTGTTTTGTGTTAAATCAGGTAAATGTGTTTTTATTAACAATAAAAGTGGAGTAGGCAACATTATTTTTTATTTCAATTTTTGAATTTTTATTATAAATAAATGGAATTGGTCAGAGAGTCGATTTCTGACAGTCACCGTCTACTAGATCAGTCATAGTTCCATTTTTATCTCCCTGGGGGAATCTTCCTGTGTTGGGATACATGGTGCATTATATTACAATTTTGCTGAATATTGTTTAATTTAGAGACCGCATGCAATACAATTCTGCCACTGCAAGTGCTATACTTGTACTGCCAAGTTTTATCAAATCATCCTGGGGCTGAACATTAAGGTCCTATCTGGTTCTAGCAATGCACATGTGTTTTAGTGGTTCTCTTTGACCAGTTAGGGTGCGTCCACACGTTCATTTTTTCAGATGCAGTTTTTGAAGCCAAAAGACGGTGTGGTTGATAATGGGTAAGAACATATTATTGAGAGAGGCTGCTTCTCCTGTCTTTTTTCACTCCACCTCTGGTTTAGACATTGAAAACTGCATCTGAAAAACGTATATGCGTTCCTACTTGCTAGACTACTATTCTACAATTTCTATCCCACTCCCATGTGTCATGTCAGAAATCGCTAACGTAGACTACATGGGCGGTATGGAACTGTAGATTCCCTGCAGGTTAGTCTAAACACCTAAATAGGTTAATGGGTTAATACACATGGAAGTTCTAGCTTGGGACATAATTGCTAGTCATATCCTTTTAGACGGCATGGTTCAAAATTTACATAAAACGGTAGCTCTAAAGACATGTTTTTATTACAAAAAATATCAATAATGAGACCAAAACTTCTTTGAACTTCTTAAATAAGCATACTGTAATGTATTTTCCAAAGAAATGTTATCTTATCATTACAGCCCATGTCTCTTAATCTAATTAAGCAATGATTCCTATAGAAATCTGTCATTAGTAGTTGTTAACAACTAGTTTGCTTCCCTTAGGAGATTATTGCTCAAGCTACCGAAACTATTGGTTTCATGGGGATTTATAGCTTTTAAGCAACAAGCTAACATCCCTGAAAATAACTTAACAAGCATAATTTATTAGAGTGGCTGCTACTTTCTCCCCTGTTCCATACAAACCTAAATCGCATAAGTAGTTGCACACGTGGCTACAATGATATGTCAGAATGATATCATAAAGGGTCCTGTGTACAGGTTACATAGTCTCTATTGATCTGCACTACTGGCAGACAAAATGGTGCTGCCTGAGTCCAGTGGGGATTTATCAGTGCCTGTACATCAGGTTTAGCGTACAGGCCCTGAAATAATTACTTTACCCAAATTGTCAATTGGGGCGAGGTCTGGTGCAAACTGCACCACAAATCTGGCACCAGAGCAGTTAATAAATGTGGGCTATGGAACATGTTACCTTTTTAATCCTTTCTTTCCCGGGTCGTTTTCCATTTTTCCATTTGTTTTCTACTCTTCCACAAGCCATATCTTTTTTATTTTTCTATTTACAAAGACATATAAGGGCTTATTATTTGCCAGACAAATTGTACTTCCTAGTGGCACAATACTATATTTTGTTAAATGTACAAGGAAGCTGAAAATTCCAAATGTGGTAGAATTCCCAAAAAACACAGTTGCACCATATTCCTATGCATTTTGTTTTTATGTGTTTTCCTGAGTGCCATCCCTTTATTCACTGAGTTGATACGATGATGATAATAATAATTATATTAATAATAATCTTTATTTATATTGCGCCATTATATTCCTCAGCGTTTACCTAGTATAAACAGTCATGTGGAACAATAGGAGTAAGGGCCCTGCTCGCAAGAGCACAGAGTCTTTAAGGATAAGGGGGGTGACACAAGAGATATAAGAGCTTGTATAATGGTACAACCATTCTTTTTAAGGGAACAGAATAAAATGAAATATTTTAACAAAAATGCTGCTGCTTGAACCAGTCATTAGCCTCCATTTTATATACAAAGTCCAAGGTCAATGGGACTTCGGAGAAGCCTGTAGCTAGGTATCTGGTGTTTGCTGGATAACAGACAGGAGGAGTGCACAGGATGGGTTAGCAAAGAGGGAGTGAAAGTTTCATACAGTTAGGGAGAGGCCTAAAGAGATGGTTTTAAGAGCACCCTTGAAACTTTGAAGGTTTGGTATTTGTCTGATAGTCCGGGGAAGGGCATTCCAGAGAATTGGTGTTGATCGAAGAGCACTAGTTGGACGATAGACTGAGATGAAAGAGGAGAGGTGGAGGGTGCAGCATTATGCAGAGCTTTGTGAATGAGAGTAATTATTTTAAACTGTATTCAGAAGGAGATGGGCAACCAGTGTAGTGACTGGCACAGACTGGAGGCATCTGCGTAACATTTGTTCTGAAAGACAAGCTGGGCTGCTGCATTACGAATAGATTAGAGAGAGTTTAGCGAGTGATAGGCTGTTTAGTTGAGTTACAGTAGTCTAGACAAAAGTGAATCAGAGCGACAGTTAGCACTGACCGGTTATAGGGATGTTTCAGAGATGCGTACAGCAAGAGCGAGCAAGTGATTGAGTATATGCTGCTCTCTGCGACTCAGGGAACGTCATAGACTTGCGATTGAGCCAAAATTTTCACCTTTCACTCTCCAAAATATACTTATTAACCACCATATATAGGAGCCATTGTCTCCTGCTACTTCTGTGACATTTTCAGGATTCAAGAAGAGTCTATTAATGAAAATACAAGATGAATCACATGCATCATGAATAGTTAAAATGAAACATGCATACTTGGATATCATACATGAGCAAATACTTGAACACCACATTGCAAAGTGTGAAAAAGATACCAAATGTTCATTATACAAAATTATTTCCTTATGATTAAAAAGAACAAATAGGTGAATGTACCAAGCGTATATATAAGAAAGCAGAGAAAAGGGAGACAGACTCAGGAAAGAGTTTAAAGGGAACATGCGGTTGGAGGCGGGGGGCTAACTAGGTGTATGCTATGTAACCGCGAGATTTTGGGCGGCTTAGAGCTCTTCCACAGCCTAGGGATAACTGTTCGTGGTGCGACTAAAAGGTGGCTGAGTAGGCAGCGGGAGGGTTTGTGAATAGGATACAGAAGCAGGGATTGAGAATTTATGGCACATTCAAAAGGTCTGCTCCAAGTTGCATAAAAGAATTTTGCCAAATTTGTGTTCCCAACTCTGGACAAAGGGCTGGAGGGACAAGGAAGGGTGGAGATAATCAGACCATAAACTATGGACACTGTTTCCTTCAGCAAGGGTGGAGATATACATTGGTCTTCAATTGGGGAGAGGTCCCTATGCAAGTGCCAACTCTCCTTTTGAATGTTGTAAAAGTGTGTTGGAGTAATTGAGTGTCGCTAGTCAGGCAGCAGGACATCCACAGGTTTGATCCCATTAGTGGACAAAACATCTCTAAATGAGCATAACAAAGCGAGCGTGTGGGATATAATGAAGGACAATATCGGCATTTGAATGGCCGGTACAGGGGACCAGAGAAGAGTCGATAGAGGCAATGGAGAAAGGTCAGATTCAAGCCGTACCAACAGTCTAGCTTTCATGGAGTGAAAACAGTCCAAGATTTGAACTACAGCGGTGGCCACATAGTATGCCCTACAGTCCGCGAGCGCCAATCCTCCATTGGCTTTCCAACATATCAACACTACCCTTGCAACTCAAGCTGTAGAGAAAGCAAATATAAATTTCCCTATAAGGGTTATAAAGGTTATAAGACTTGGCCGAAGAAAGAAGCAGGTAAATTGACAGGGAAGGTCTGGAACAAGTATAAAAGCCGAGATAGAATATTCATCTTAATGCTATTTATGTGTCCCAGGCAAGAAACCTGCAGCCTGCTCCAAGCGGCTAAATCCTTCTTTATCAGTCAGTAGAAAGGGGATGTAGTTTACTGAGAAGGTGTCCTTCAAATACCCATATTATTTCATCAGTTTCTACTTTCAAGATCATCCAGTTGACTCAAAAGGCAACCAAACAAGTGGAAGCCTCCTGCAGTTTCAGAGACTGAAGCACAGAAAGACTCTAAGTCAGCCATTCGTCTCTGGAGATCTGATACTTCATTCTTAATCCTTTTGAGGTCCTGTCACCATGCTCTTTTCAGATTGGTAGCCAAGGTGTCCATATCATGCTTAGAAGGGAGTAAAGCCAATAGTGCAACTCAGGATGGTCAAACAGCGTCTGTGCTGCCACCACTCGTGGCTGCAGCCCTTCAGATATTGTGCAATGTCCCCTTAAGGAAATCAGGGTGTTGTCTGAACTCTGGGAGAGGCTGTTGTTGCTGGTATGGGGTTCCTCATTCAAAGAATAGCCCTGCTCTTCATTGGGGTGCAATGGGGTGATCTACCATATGTGTCAGAGAGCAGTGACCTCTTATTGGGGGGACTCCCAGCCCATGTTTGGGGTTTGTGGCTCTTCTGGCTCAGGAGTCTGCCTGGGGTGAAGGCTGTTAGATGTGGTTGTCTCCGCAATTATAAGTGGCTGTGGCACAGTTACAGAGGAGGAATCCAGTTCCCGGATCTGGTGTAGGGAAGGAGCTTTGCTCTGCACCAGCTGTGGTGCATCTACAGTCGAGCCTGGGGACCCGAGCACTGTCGGGGTTAAGTCCCATTCAATCTCTGTGCACTATGGGGACTGTATCTGTATTTTTATTCTGCCGGGCAGGCTGACCTGTGGTGCGCTGGCTCATTAGTGAGACCGTACACTGCCACAAGGCTGCGGAAGATGGTATGCAATACAGGTGATGTGGACCCTCGCTTCTGTCCTCCGATTGAGCAAAGTAGTATGAAATTGGTACTTCCGTGGGTATGTGTCTCTTGGAGCTTCTTGTCAGCTTTCTGGTGCTCAACTTCCCCATCAATTGGCAGGGATCCCCTCTTTGGAGCACAAAACTGAACCGAGCTCTCACTCCATGGGACCAGTCCGCAGCCCAGCCAGACCATTTTAGTGTACCTGTTAAAGTGAAAAACAGACCCCTCCATTCTTTGGATTGTATACTTATTGCTTATTTTCCCCAGTGTACCTACACATTAGCTTCCAAATCATAAGTTATGAGGGTAGGTGGGGAAAATCCTCCTGAATACACTTGGCTTATAAACTTTGTGTCTGCTGTATGTTTTCGGTGCTCATAACGCCCAAGCAGAAAACTATTTATTGTGCCATTTCCATTGTAAATATAATCAGATTTATTGCATCATATTTATCGTAAGTATTTAAATAAATTAATAAGATTCTTTATAATCATTTTTAATGAGCACATCTATACATTTTCAGTAAAAAGCCCCCAGGGACAGAGCACCATATTTTCTATGTAACTGTACACATAAATATTCTGGAGGAACAACCAGAGACAAACATTGCTGTTGCATGACAGGAGAGAATGCTTCTCCAGAGAATATGTGTACACATGGCCTTAAAAGCTGCTGGGAGAATTTCATTGAATCAGATGGCAGATTCAATGCATTGGCGGCTGAAGTTGACTTTAAATAAAACAGCACACAGGTTTGTTGTGTTTGTCAAGGGCCCGGAACACAGCATTGAAAAATGAAACAGTCTGTTGAAGGATTTGTCTCAAGATAAACAATCTGCTCTCAAATAAACATTCTGCCATTGCTTACAGTCATTTAATGGGCACACTCCATAGCGATGTTCATTAAACAAACATGGATATTGTAAATGTATTGACTTGGAGTTTTGTGAATGTGTATGAGTAACATTATTGATATCTTATTGCTCCTATTTAGTGCACAGTACTTATCAGACATGGGCAGAGGTGGTATCTAGAAATTGATAGGTGACATTGGGGCAGATTTATCAAGTGTCTGAAAGTCAGAATATTTCTGGTTGCCCATGGCAACCAATCACAGCTCCCCTTTAAAATATTCATGAGCACTGGTAAAATGAAAGCTGAGCTGTGATTGGTTGCCAGGGGCAACTAGAAATATTCTGATTTTCAGACACTTGATAAATCTGCCCCATTATGTCTTCTCTCAGCCATGACTTCAGGTTGCAGAATTTATTACTAAATGTCTTCAGCTCCTTACAGCAAATATACTCACTGTCTCCCTAAAAACACCACAATGTCTTACAGTATAGTGTCCCAGTATAACAATTATGAACTGAACTACCTGTATATAAGAAATACCTCTTAGAACACAACTAATCATGTTTCCCCCACATGGATCACAAAATGTGATGTGCCCTTTGCATATAAATGATACTCTCTCTCCATGCCTCCCAACCACGCCCATTATCTCGACCCTTGTCCCACCCCCAACCATAGTATAATATCAAACTTAATAACCCCCACATAGTCTAATGCCCCTTCCTGTCACCCCTGAGGACCCTTATAATAACTCTTAAGGCAACTCAGCAACCTATAATACCCCTTTTTAGTTTTATCCTCTATTTTCTTTTGTGGCCTCCTGTCCTCCTCCATCTACCCTCTTACAGAGTACAGCAGAGAGAGAGCTGATCCTGCCTCCTGGTCCCTGTTTTGCACCTTAAGTAAGTCGGGGCGGGTACCAGGAGGTGGGATATGGACAAGCATTCTCCCAACAACCAGGGGCAGTGGGACAGCACCCCACAAAACGGAACTTTCCCGCCGAATCTGGGGTAGTTGGGAGCTATGCTGTCCCTAATGCCTAATTATAACATATGTTATGCCTACCTAAATAACTTGTACAGTAAACATTCTGTATAAGCTAAATCAAAAATATACAAAGTCCCTTTGACTTAAATATAAATACACAAACTTTTGAAAATTTATTTTTATATTGTGTGCCTTCAACCCTGAATTAATTGTTTTATATACAGCAATTCTATTTTATCCAAAATACCCTATGAATTTATGATAATTTCATCCCTAAATTTTGCAAATCTATTATTAATTATACAATTTATAGTGCCGCTCTAGAAGTTTAGCAAGAAAACATTGCAATAATTTCCAATTTCTACTGCAGATGAGATGAAACAATAGTCTCCATATCGCCAATAAGTAAATAAATAACTGATAGCCGAGCTTTAATTGAGCTTTAGTTAGGGATAGGACTGGACTTCCCTGTGAAGTGTCTTTAGATGTAATTATCTACCTGTTTTTATAGCTTTAGCAGTTTCCAGCTATACATTATACAGGTTGTATCATTTGAGGGGTAATTTACCTGACTTCAGTGGTGAGAGCCGTCCTGTTCATTGAATCTCAGCAGACATCTGCTTCATTTATTCAGTGATACATCTTAGTATTTGAAAATACAAAACAGTTTTACAAATATGTGATGTTAACTTCATGATTTGCATAGTCCATTAGAATATCATTTCAATATAAGCAGCAGCTTATGGTTTACATTATTAGAATATATCAATATACTAATGTCCCAGCAGACCAGTACTAGCTCTGGTCTAACTCATGCTAGCCATGAATATTTTTAGGTAATTTCTTTACAAACATGAGATCCTTTCCCCCTGATAATTGATAATGACTTGTTTGTCAGTTTCCCTTTCATGAAATGCAAAAAAGTTTCTTTCCCTACATAACAAGGTCAAAAATGTAATTAACAGGATAGTGTTATTAAATGTGGATTCTGCTTTCATGCTGATGCCAGCATACTGCAATGGATGTTCTTAGTATGAATTTTAAACAAATTTTCTTTTTAACATCAGATAAATATAACTTACACTGGAGACCAAAATTAGAGAGCAACACACAGTTTCCTAAATGTCAAGGTCATTGTGTAGTCCTATGTGAATATATCCTTACTAGAGATGAGCGAGTATACTCGTCCGAGCTTGAAAGCCGAAACGGCTCGTTGCTCGGACGAGTATTTCCCCTGCGCGAGATCGAGCATTTAATTAAACAAACACAGTGAAGAACAATGAAGAATAGAATAAAAACAGTGAACACAGGATCATTTAAGTGAAAAACACAGTGAAGAATAGATTACAGATTTACCTCCTCCCGGAGTTCTCCCCTGACTCTCATCGCAGTACTCCTGGCCTCCTGACCGAAAGAAGCCGGTAATTGACAGGGCAAGGTCGCTGTGCCGCAGCGTTATCAAACGCCCGATACGACAACACTTTTCACTACTTAGCTTGCCTCACTTTAGTCTGTGTCCCCAGGCATGCGAGAAACCCCCTTGCATCCTGCCCCAGAGCGGCGTCTCCTCCCTGCTAATCCTCTCTGTTGTCAGTAGAGCGGTGTCAGTTTACTGAGAAGGTGTCCTTCAAATATCTCTCATATTATTCATCATTTTCTACTTTCAGGATCATCCGTTTACTCAAAAGGCAACCAAAACAGTGAAAGCCTCCTGCAGTTTCAGAAACTGAAACACAGAAAGACTCTAAGTCAGCCATTGTCGGCTGAGATCTGATCCTTCATTTTAACCCTTTTGAGGTCTGTCCACCATGGCTCGATTCATGATTGGTAGCCAAGGTGTCCATATCATGTCTTAAAAGGGAGTAAAGCCATAGTGCCTCACCTCAGGATATGTCGTAAACAGCTTTCTGTGCTGTGCACACTGCCGTGGCCTGCAGCCCTTCGAGAGATTGTGCACGATTTCCCCTTAACGAATCAGGGTGCTTGATCTCTAACTTCGGTGAGAGCGCTCTTTTCTGGTGAATGCGGGCTTTGCCCGCTCCACCCTTTCAAAGTGAATAGCCTCCTGTCCGCTTCATTGGTGGTGGCGCAAGGGTGTATCCTACCCACTTATAGGCTCTGTCCGCGGAGCCGCTTGACTCTACTTATTGTTGGATGCGTGAGCCCTCCCCATCCCATGTTCTCTGCGAGGACTCTTGTGGTCCTCTTCTTGCTCAGGAGTCTGCCCGAGCGCGGGTGAGAGGCTGATTGATGTGTTGCTCCCCGCCAATTATAAGTTGCCGTGTGGCGACTCATTACAGACGGAGTGATATCCCAGCTTCCATGATACTGGTGTCAGGTGGCGAAAGCTGTCCACGCTGTGCTCTGCAGCCGAGCTGTGTTCTCGTATCCATCGTCGTGCCTGGGGAACTCGATCGCACTTGGCTCGGGTTAGTACCCCTTCCACATCTCGTTGGTGCAGCTATGGGCCCTGTAATCCGGTATTCTTCTTTCTTGCCGGCAGGCTGACCTGTGGTGCTGCTGGCTCCTTCGTTAGACCGTCCACTGCACAAGGCTGCGGAAGATGCTGTATGCATTAACAGGTTGATTGTGGACCCCTCGGCTCTGTCCTCCGATTGAGCAAAGTAGTAAACGTGGGACTCCGTGGGTATGGGGGGTCTCTTGGAGCTTCTGTCAGCTTTCGTGCTTCCGCTTCCCCAGCAATGTGGCAGGGATTCCCCCTCTTTGGAGTCTCAAAACTGAACCGACGCGCATCCATGGGACCAGTCCCGCCCACCAGACCATGTAGTGTCCTGTTACAGTGAAAAACAGACCCCCCATTCTTTGGATTTTATCTGATGGCTTATTTTGCCCCATGTACCTACCCTAGCTTCCAATCATAAGTTATGGGGTAAGGTGGGGAAATCCTCCTGAATACACTTGGCTCATAACTTTGTGTCTGCTTGTATGTTCGGTGCCATAAGCCAGCAGAAACTATTATTGTGGGGCCTTTCCATTGTAATACAATCAGATTTATTGCATAATATTTATCGTAAGTATTGGTAATAAATTAATAAGATTCTTTATAATCATTTTTAATTTATGAGCACATCTATACATTTTCATTACAAGCTCCCCAGGGACCGCGCACCATATTTTCTATGATCTGTACACCTAAATATTCTGGAGGAACAACCAGAACAAACATTGCTGGTTGCATACAGGAGAGAATGCTTCTCCAGAGAATATGTGTACACATGGCCGTAAAAGCTCTGGCGAGAATTGTCAATTGTAAATTAAAAATCAATGCAGATCCCATGCATTGCGTCTGACTTGTTTGACTTAAATAAAACAAGCACACAGGGGGTAAACACATTGTTGTGTTTGTCAAGGCCCGAACACCGCATTGCAAAAATGCAACAGTCTGTTGAAGGATGTTCTCAGATACACAAATTCTCTCAAATAAACATTTTGCCACCCCCTGCCATTGCTTCCAGTCCTTTAATGGGCACACTCCATATCGCTGTTCAATTAAACAAACATGGATTTGTAAATGTTTGACTTGAGTTTTGTGATGTGTATGATACATTTCTGGATATCTTATTGCTCCTACTTTAGTGCACATGTGTTATGCAGAATGGGCAGAGGTGGATCTAGAATTGATAGGTACATTGGGCAGATTTATTCAAGTGTGTCCGTCAGAATAGTTCTAGTTGCCCAGGCAACCAATCAACAGCTCCCCTTTAAAATATTCATTACACGAGTAAACTTAAGCCTGAGGCCCTTTTGATTGGTTGCCAGGGCAACTAGAAATTTCTGATTTTCAAGACACTTGATAAATCTGCCCATTATGTCTTCTCCTCAGCCATGACTCTCAGGTTGCAGAATTTATACTAAATGTCTCCGCACCTTTAAGCAAATATACTCACGTCGCCCTAAAACACCACAAGGTCTTACAGTATAGTGTCCCAGTATCCCAATTATAACTATTACCTGTATATCAGAAATGCCTCTTAGAACACAACTAATATTGTTGCCCCCACATGGATCACAAAATGTTATGGTGCCCTTTGCATTAAATGATACTCTCTCTCCATCCTCCCCAACACACTCCCTTATCTCCGACCCTTTGTCCTCTACCCCCCAACCATAGTCTAAAAGATCATACTTAGAACCCCCATCTAATATTGCCCTAATTACCCCTTCCCGGTCACCCCCCTGATGACCCGTATAATAAATCTTAAGCAACCAGCAACCTCTAATCCCCTCTTGAGGTTGATCCTCTATTTTCTCTTGTTGGCCTATTCTTTCCTCCTCCATCTCCCCTCTTTCAGAGCACAGCAAGAGTATGCTTCCTGCCTCCTGGTCCCTGTCTGCACCTTTGAGTAAGTCGGGCGGGTACGCAGGAGGTGGGATATGGACAAGCATTCTCCCAACAACCAGGGCAGTGGACAGCTCCCCACACACGGAAACTTTCCAGGCCGAATTCTGGGTGTTGGGAGCTATGCTTCCCAATGCCGAATATAACATAGGTTATGCCTACCTAAATACTTGTACAGTAACAATTCTGTAGGTAAGCTAAATCAAAAATACAAATCCTGTGACTTAAATATAAATTTACACAACTTTTGAAAATTTATTTTTATATTGTGTGCTCACCCTGAATTAATTGTTTTTATCTCATCATTCTATTTATCCAAATACCCCTATAATTTATGATAAGTGCATCCCTAATGGTTGCAAATCTATTATAAGTATCAAGTGATAGGGCCGCTCGAGAATTTACAGAAAACGTGTCAATAATTTCCAAGTCTACTGCGATGAGACAAATGAAACAATATGCTCCCTATCGCCAATAGTAAATAAATCGGATAGCCGAGCTTTATGTGATTTAGTTAGGGGAGGAACACTGGACTTCTCCTGTGAAGTTTCTTTCGATGTCATTAATCTACCTTTTTTTTATAAGCTTTTAGCATTCCAGCTATACATTAGTGTCTGGTTTATCATTTGAGGGGTAATTTACGACCTGACTTCAGTGGTGAGAGCCTCCTGTTCATTGAATCTCATCAGACATCTGCTCATTTATTCAGTGATACTCTTAGGTAGTTTGAAAATAAAAACAGTTTTACAATATGTGATGTAATACTTCATGATTTTCATGTCCATTATATATTATTTCAATATAACAGCAGTTTATGGTTTTTACTTATTAGCATATATCATATACTAATGTCCCAGCTTCCAGTACTATCTCTGGTCTACCTCATGCTAGCCATGAATAATTTTTTAGGTAATTCTTTAACAAACATCTATCCTTTCCCCTGATAATTGATCATGCTTGTTGTCAGTGTTTCCCTTCAGAAATTCAAAAAAGTTTCTTTCCCTACTAACAGGTCAAAAAATGTAATTAACGGATAGTGTTCCATAAATGTGGATTCTGCTTTCATGCTGAATGCCAGCATACTGCCATGGTGAGGTTCTTAGTATGATTTTTAAACATGTTCTTTTTAAACATCAATAAATATACCTTACACTGAGACCAAAAAGTAGAGAGCCACACACAGTTTCCTAAATGTCAGGTCACTGTTTAAGTCCCTATTGAATATATCCTTACATAAGTAAAATAGCAGGATTTTAAGCTTATTTCATACATTGTTTATATTTTAAAACACAGAATAAAAATGTAAATGGGATTATTGTAAAAAAAAAAAAACACTGATCAAAATCAGATACCTGCAAGTTACTGATGTTCAACTGGTGCTAGTTCCCCTTAACCCCATAAACCTCCATGTTTTTTTTTTTTTTTTTTTACTATTACCCATGTAATAGTAATGCATGGGCGGAGGGGACTTGCCACCGTACTATTATGGCACGCTCACAAATCAAGCCCTGCCTCCAGACAGGACCCAAATTTATTCACAAAATGTCCTAAAAAGTGATAAAAAAGTTATGGTCTCCAAATGGTACTCACGAAACGAACAACGCTTCATACAAAAACTTAAGAACTTCAGCCAGCCTGAAAACAGACCAATAATAGTTTATGCCTCGGTAAGATGCACTGCTAAAAAATGACCTTTTTGTAAAATGGAGCGACATATAAAATAGAATATCACTGTTATCGTAGTGATCCATAAAATAAAGAGAACATATTATTTTTATGGTACGGTAACGTCCAAAGGATGCGAACAATTCCAACAAAGTTCATGATTTTCTTGTCCTACACAAATTAGAAAGTTAATAAAATCTCATCAATAAGATAAAGATGCCATACAATCTGTAACAGTACATATTGCAAAAAATAAGCTGTCTTATGTCCAAATCACCAATAGTATTTATTACTAAATTACTATGCCTTATACTAGGATGTCTTGCGTTGAAACTGGTGAAAACTGCATTTGCACCATTTTCTTGGTTTTTTTTTTATGACTTTCACATTGCGCTAACTGACTCTGTTTTTAATTGGTTTTAAAATATCTTATACAGGTTTTATTGTGTTTTAATACATTTTAAAAAATGAAAACCTTGTTTTGTCATCTTCTGACACTAATAACGTTTTCATACTTTGGTGACCTGTCTAAGGTGTCATTTTTTGCAAGATGAGCTGATGTTTTGTGATAGCTGTGGGTGGTTGCTGCAAAATGCAGCAAACCCCATGTCTGTATGAAGAGGGCTCACTCCATGAGCTCCCTTCAATTTTTTTTAGCACTCCATGACATGACAGTATGTCATAGAGTGTATAGCGGTTAAAGGTGACAGTGTAAATATGATCTGAATGATCCTTACATTGCCATGGCATGTCCCCATATACCAGTTTACCAGCAAGTATGGGATATGGGCATACTCGGGAGGAAATGGGTATCATCCATTGTGAAGTTTGTAAAAAAAAAAAAGTACATTTATTTAGCCAAAAAGAAAATACATTTTCTAATTTACACCCCCATTTTGTTTTAACCCCTTAGGGACGTGGCCCTTTTTCGTTTTTGCATTTTCATTTTTCACTCCCCACCTTCAAAAATCTTTATTATTTTTCCATGTAAAGAGCTCTGTTTGGGCTTGTTTTCTGCGTAACAAATTGAATTTCATAGTGATGGTATTTATTATTCCATGCTGTATACTGGGAAGCGGGAAAAAAATTCAGAATGCAGTGAAAATGATAAAAAAAAAGCATTTGCGCCGTTTTCTTGTGGGCTTGGATTTTACAGCTTTCACTGAGCACCCCAAATCACATGTCTATTTTATTCTTTGGTTCTTTTAAAGTGATGACAACATACCTAAAACCTGTACAAATTTGGATCATACTCGTGATGTGTACCGAAACACA
>CM033643.1:156985030-157020414 GCA_019512145.1 Engystomops pustulosus
AGGACTGTATGGGCTTTTGATCACTTTTTATAGAATTTTTTATATTTTTCAAAATGGCAAAAAAGTGGCATTTTCGACTTTGGGCGCCAATTTCCATTACGGGTTAAACGCTGGGAAAAATCGCTAATATATTTTGATAGATCGGACATTTTGGGACGTGATAATTTTTATGATTATGATGGTGTTTATGATTTTTACTGTTTATTTATATTTATATCAGTTCTAGGGAAAGGGGGGTGATTTAAACTTTTACTTTGTTTTACTATTTTTTCATATTTAGAAAAAAAATTACATTTTTTTTTTACCATTATTTTAGATCCTCCAGGGTAATTTAACCCTATAGGGTCCGATTGCTAATACTATATACTGCAATACTACTGTATTGCAGTATATAGCTATTTTACAATGATTTTTAATAGCCTGCCCGCTGGTGGCTATTAAAAATCATACACCTGGCAAGCCTACGAGTCTCAATGAGACTCTAGGCTGCCATAGCAACCGACCGCCGCCCTCCGATGACGTTCCAGGGGGGCGGTGATCGGGCATCCAAGATGGCGGCGCCCATGTAAAGGTAAGTTAGGTGCCGCGGTCGCGTTCGACCGCGGCACTTAACAGGTTAACTGCCGCGATCAGTGGCAGCACCGACCGTGGCAGTGACAGGCGGGTGTTAGCTGTTTTATACAGCCATTACCCACTGTGTATGGAGAGAGCTCAGCTCGTGAGCTCTCTCCATACACCCCTTGCCACGCGAGGACGATATAGTTCGTCCTCGGTCGGCAAGGTATTAAACCCTGTGAAACACTTAATATAGTGTTATTAAGTTTTTATTAAGATTCAAAAACTTCATAAAAGTTGTTTCACGTACGTTGGGGGGTGTTGTTTCTATAATGGAGTTTTGATATTATTTAGGCCTCTCAAAGTAACTTGAAAGCTGAGCAGGTCCCTCAAAAGTATGACTCTGCATTTTTAACGAAAATGTGAAAAATGGCACCTAGAGTTCTAAGCCTCATAACATACTACAAAAATTAGATGACGCAGAAAAAAAACATTTCAACAAAGCAGACAAGGTTTCAGAAGAAGAATATTTGAATTTTGAAAATCATGTGTCAAAGGGGGTCACTATGGGGATCAGCCATAGCAAGAGAAGTTGGTTTTTCCAAGACTGTGAGGGTTAACCCATTCATTACAATGTGCTATCAGCACATTGTAATGAATGGGTTAACCCGAAGTAGCTTCGGGTCTTCGTGAGACCCGAAGCTACCATGGTGACGGATCGCCGCTCCCCGATGACGTCATGGGGAGTGACGATCCATGGAAAGAAGGCGGCGCCCGAGTGCCGCCGTATCTTTGAAGCCGCCGGTACCTTTGCCGGCGGCGATCAGCGGTAAAGCACCCGCGATTGGTGCCGGCACCGATCGCGGGTGTTACCGGTAAGCCTTTGCTGCAATATGCAGCAAAGACCGGGACCCAACATGTGACGTACTATTACGTCACATGTCAGTAAGGGGTTAAAATAGATTTAAACACAATAAAACCTATATAAATTCAGTATCCCCTTGATCATTTTGACCCAAAGAATAAAGGAGGGCACATAATGAAAGCCGTAAAACAAAGGCCACCAGAAAATGTTGTAAAAAATTTTTTTTCACCAATTTCACTGTATTTGGAATTTCTTCCCACTTCCTAGTACAAGACATGGAATATTAAATACCATCACTCTGAAGTGCAATTTGTTATGCAGAAAACAAGCACTTATACAGCTCTTTACAAGTTATAAAAAGTTATAGATTTTTGAAGGTAGGGAGTGAAAACAAAAAAGGGTCTGGTTGTTAAGGGGTTAATGGTTCTCTGAGGATTGTTATGCCATAGTGAAAATGCTTGGGCACTCAAAGTATCAAGATCCTTTACAATTTGCAAGCAGTGTGCATGATGTGAGACAAGTGTAGAGACACTGCTTACCATGGTGGGATGTTGAGCCCTCACAGTGCGCTTACAGTAGCATAAGTAACATGTGACCTGGCATTTTTATGATAAAAAATGTCTGTATTATTGGTTATCTGAATTCCATTTTCATGTGAAGTAAAAATGCATTCTTCTAATCTGATATGTCCATGGAAAGTTCACCTGCGTGCCCCTCTTGCTATCATTCCGGTTTGTTATTCTCCCAATTACCCAGACACGCAGCATTGAACAGAGTTGACATCTCAGCCTACAAAATTTTGTCCCTCTCAGTTTGTGACAAGTGGAGATAACAGGCAAGTTGACAAATAGGAGGTATAGCACTATCATACCACAATGCCTGTTCCAGTGTTTGAGTGACTGAAAACATTAGCTTTGTACCTGGTTGTTATGTCCATGCTATAAATTTCATTTTAGGAACTTGGGAATCTTTGTTTCTTATCCGTGGCTTATAACAAATATGGCCGCCTTTTAGAACTACCAGAAAACTATCATTCAATGGATAATAAATTGGTCCCAATGTGACTTTAAGCTCAAATTATTTTACCACTAAATTAGTTTATTGGTGGCAGCTTCATTGGGCCCTTATATGATTAAATTTTATGTTTAAGCCATTTTTATTAGGTAGGTAAAAATACACACCCCTTTTAAATTTAAATCTGGCTGTACTCTACCTACCAGGTCTAGCTTTCTGAATACCTTAGGTTATAACATAATGCAGAGGTAGCAATGACACCTTATGGGGGTCATACAAGGTTCTCTAACTACAGGCTGATGGACTCTTTGCATATCAGTACATGAAGGCCTGTTCTACTGACTCAAACTGCCGTTGACCAGATTTCCTTTGCACCTCTGCCTTACATCTTGTAAGTGACTTTGGGACTGCCTGTAGTATGTATTATGTAGCCCTATTTACAAATGAATAAACAATCTATTTCAATGAAGATCTAATATTAGGATATGAAAAGATTCACACATTTAAAGGACCCTTACCACCACAAAAAAGGATCTATTCTTCTTATAGCTTCTTATGGGGTGGTTTTTACAAAAACAGTCTTTTAAATTTATGCAAATGAGGCTGAGGGCTTCGGGTTCCATAGGTGTTAACAGAGCCCAGAACCCCTCGGGCTAATTTGCATAATTTTTAAAGCCATTTTTTTCGTAAAACACAAGGGCATAAGAAGCTTGAAGATGAGTGGATCCTTCCAGAGAGAGCATATCAGTGTGCTTGGTTTACTGCCCTTCATCTTGGTGGTAGATGTCCCTTAGTGAGGTCATTCTGTTACTGTGTTTTTAAAATGTCTGAGCTGGAATGTGCTGTTTAGACCAAACATTGCCTCAATGATAATACTGCATATATGTTCTCTGGAACAAAACTGCAGAGGTCAAATAAACATAATGTTTACTGTATCTATGGCAGGATGTATTTGTGTGTATTAAGGATTTTTAAGTCGCCTATTTATTGAGATTTTAGAATTTTTGCTTAAATACCATGGCTGTATATAGCATTACATAATCAATAATAGTGTTTTATGCTACTATACTATACAGTTTGTTTTCTATAAACCCTTCCCGCAAATGAACATAATAGTACTGTGCTGCGGCAAGTTACTTCCAGTTACTATTAGGTAGCTGGAAGTCATTAGTATTAGTAGGTCCAGCTTCTAGAACCTCCTCACTAGTAGAGTGGATGACAAAAGCTGTGGGTGTCAGTGTATAATAATTTTTATTTATATTCATTCATCATATTCCTTAGCGCTTTACAAATCAACAGCTGACACTGTCCTTTAACACCCAGAAATGGAGAGAACTGTGATCATGGGTGTTAACCCCCTACACTTCATGGTCAAGCATGTAAGAGGAATGTTCCTGCTCCCACCCATGCCACTAACTAGAGGAGGATATAACTAGGAGAGACTGGGCCCAGAATGGTGCCACACCTATCTCCTCAGAAAATATACATATTTGTATACTCACACATTTATACACACTTAGGCTACATTCACATTTGTATGGTGGACGTATATACGGACGGCATATATACGGCATATATACGGCATATATACGTCCCCCATACACTTCAAAGGCCTCGTGGCGCCCTACAGGACGGTACGGTGCGGCACTGTACCGTTACGTAGCCCGTAGAAAGATAGGACATGTGAGCATCGTTCTCCCCCTCCTCGGCGACGATGTATGCCCGCCGTACTGCAGTACAGCGGGCATACATCATGTGAATGTAGCCTTATACACATATTTATGCACTGATTTATACACTTGCACAGATCTGTCTCAGTAGCAGTTGACCACATGAGGGAAATAGATGGCAGGAATTACAGATGGGATTCCTAGAGCTGCTGTCATGCTGTCCCTTCCCTCTTCCGTGACATTTGTTATCTCAGCTGCCAATTTATGCTATGTACTGTGCACTCCCCCATTGTGCTAGCTGTCCCGTACAGAGCAGGTTATGGGCGGGACCGCTAGCGCTAAGGGGGGAGTGCATGAATTAAAATATAAGGCCCCCTGAAGCACTCAGGTGATGTAGCCTGTGCGCCCCATGGTTAGCATAACTTTTAGAACTCTATATTTCCACAATCACAGGATATAGAGTTGTAATAAAACTTCTTATTAGCACACATCTACCATCAGTAAACTGATGGTAGTTGTCCTTTAAGTGTTGTGGAATACAGTGTAAAGATGTTGTCAGAAGGTAGTGGGAGCATGCTGCAGGAAGTAAGAACAAAGTTTCATTTCCAGCTGTGTATGAGCCATATAAAACCTTCACAGAAGCATTTATTTTGTGCAAATATATTTTCTTTCTAAGCCTTAAATATCATTAGCTGTTGTTAATAGAGCTAGTCACTAAATGTGGCAATTAATAAACCTATTGCTCCCAGCTTGCCCAAGCCGCACAATTTTACTGCATCTTCTTAACAAGCTCCAGTCTGTAAAATAAGAAGAGCTAGCTTCCCTATTGAACAGCGCCCCTTTCTCTCCACTAATTGAGAACACCTTCGCTTACTCCATGTGGAAGCTTGCTGAATGGAGCCAGTATACCCGCTGAGAAATGCTTGGAAAATTGCAGGAGACTGGGAGCCACGTGTGATACCTGGCTCTTTTTCCGGTGCCGGCACTGGGTGTTTTATGATCTTCTACAGCAATTTGCTGAACGCCTATAGACTTTATTTATTGAATGTTTCTTTTCCTTCAGGTCAAAACCCACTAATCCCAGATTTGCTTTGCTTGTTTTTACAGCTGACCTGTAACAGCTTCACCATCAGTGATGGAGAGATGCAGGACGTTGGTGTTGGCCTGTATCCCAGGTAATGCATAGACTGCTTTATTCACAGTGACTAAATTATTATTTTAAGTTTTTTTTAGCTCCTAGGTAGCCAGCAGGGTTTATCTGAAGAAAACTACTTCCACTTTTAAATTACAAGGAAGCGAGAAAAAAAATTATTTAAAATTTGTTTTTAAAATGCATCATTACCAGCTGCAGAAATTATTTATAAAGTCTTAGACTGATGGCTTTTTGTTTAAGTTTAGCATGTGGCTTTCACTAAGGATAGAAGCAAGTTGAAAGGTAAGACTGGGGGCCCTAGTTTATATTTCCTTCAGCATAGACTTACAGTAATATAAGCAGTGCAACGGACAGATAATTCTCACAGCAGGAATTATGTTTCAGTTGTTACCAAATTTAGTTAAATTATCTTAAGCCAAAGTATCAAACCTCTCTAAATTGAGTTTTCTAAAAAGAATGTTGTCTGGCATAATAAATTTATTAAAGAGGATTTTATATGAAAAATTAATTAGAATGCTTTTTTTTTGCTTAATTGGAACATCATCAGAAAAAAAAGCTCAGCTAAAGGCCCAAGGGTCATGGTGAAAGGGCTAAACTTGGGTTGACCAACCCATGACCCCCTCCCCACTGTATAATGCCCTCAAAAATAGCACCCATACCCAATCAGAATATGCAGATTGCAGATTATATTAACCCTAAGCATAGCGTTACTGCATTGGGTATATATATAGAATGCAGCAATACCAAAAAATATTTTTCACAAATATATATATGTTTGTGAAAAATATTTTTGGTATTGCTACATTCTAAGGACCATATCTTATTATTCTTTGGTCAATGTAAGCTTTTGTGGAACACAATAATGTTTTTGTTGTATGGTTTTTGAACACATGATGCTTACTATCTTTTATTCATTTTTTAAAGATGTGATTAAGATGTGATTTTCCACCATACCTTTTAATTTACATTTTATGTTTATTGTTACTATTGCAATAGTACCATGCATATTTATAATATATTAAAATATTATGCAAATTTAAGAATAAGTATTGAATATTAAAAATAAGCATAAAAATGGCATTCACTGTTTTTGTTCTCAGTGTGAGGGGGCTTCACATTGGGATCTGTTGGTTGCATTGATGACTGTCAGTGTAATAATGAATCCATGGCAGCCCTGGGGGCTTCCATGAGGGCCCTCACTACCATGAGCACCATCAGCACCCAACAGGTCACAGTGCTGGGATGCTGATGGTAAAGGAGGCATCCTTCTCATTTAACACTGCAGCAGGAACTGGGCCATCTGTCTGTGCTGGGCTCTTAATGTTATCAGGTAGATAGCCCCTGGGATTGACTGTGCATAAAGTACCTGCTCATATGGATGTTCTGTTACACCCAGGTGTGTGGGTAGACACATGAGGTAAAATTGCTTGTACAATGGCCCAGCACTACTATGTAAGGTTTCAGAATAAATAAATAATTCTGTATGCCAGCCATCAGCCAGAGTATGTTCAAGTTTTTAAATATTTTCTATTTTAGCTTGTCCCTTTTAAATCACAGTTGTGACCCAAACTGTGTGATTGTCTTTGAAGGAACGCGGCTGCACCTCCGCTCCGCCAAGAAAATACCAAAGGGGGAAGAGGTACGATAATTAACATGTCCTCCCTTCTGTCATGGACACCTGGAAAGGCTGACTTCCATCCATTTACATTCCTATGTGCTGTCTCATCCCGCAGGCTGCAGAGACCATCAGTCACTGCTCATATCTTTCATAGGAAAGTCAATGCATTAAACTGTCTTTACCTGCTGTTAGAATATCTGTGTCATTCCAAGCCCTAAATCACCCAAATTCATGATAAATGTGTGTATATCTGTTTTTTGGAATCTAGACACATCCATATTTCATTTGATTTTTACCATTCGTAAAAGCACTTATAAAACAGACATCAGTGTCCACGAATCATTCACCAATCATCTGTGTAATGCAGATGCTTCTTCTGCAGTAAATCTTACAAACTATGGGAAGGGAGAAGCCTAATATTGACTTATGAATTCTCATAGTCTGGTTTTCTCTTTTTTTTGTGTTGTGCTATTTTTCTCCGTGGTTAAATAGCTGCAACATAGAAAAGCAACTAGAAAGATTTTGTAACAGATAATAGTGGGGGATTTTACATTTTTTTAAATTCAAATAAGTAATATTTTTGACATGATCAATACCCAGTGTTCCAAACTGCAAACAAAGATGGAAGTCAGAAAAGACACAAAGATTTTTCAATCTATGTACTTAAATTACCACTCACTGGATTTAAGGCGCAGTTCTTAACCGACAATATGCACACCCTCCAGGATATGCCACAGCTCTAGGTGTTAGGC
The DNA here is from genome assembly GCA_019512145.1 of Engystomops pustulosus. Taxonomy (NCBI): domain Eukaryota; kingdom Metazoa; phylum Chordata; class Amphibia; order Anura; family Leptodactylidae; genus Engystomops; species Engystomops pustulosus. Next base: position 156,992,658 of record CM033643.1, read on the forward strand.
TAGGTTTAGATTACGCTTTGTGCCATACATTGTAAGGACACATCGGGGGGATTCTGATGTGTCTTTACAACATATGGTACAGACGTATCCCACTGTATCCCACTGCCAAGGGAACCCTCCTCCACCTTGAATGCGGGATGAGTATACATTGGCAGCAGCCAACGATTGGGAATCATTCCTCAAAGTATTTTGCCACTCAATTGCCACTAAGTATCATAGTTTCCAGCACTGAAAAGAACTACAATCAGTAAGATGGAGAGGTGGGACCTGCCTCCTGTGACATCATCGCAAGCATGTGCTACTGACCAATGAAACCATAGCTTATGCATCTTAGCCACACCCACACAGGTGAGTGTGGAGCTTGTAACGAAGAGGCAGAATAATTTACATAGGTGAAAATGTGAAGGTTTATTCAATAACAAAAAAAAATTCAGTATTATTACTTTTGTAACTAGAGAAGAGTGAACAATGATACAAATAATAGGGGGCACGGGCACAATGTACCCCCACTAGATTAAATAGATTGTTCCCAATATCAAATAACACCACAAAGAAAGGAAAATAATTGATCTAATAAAATAACCCTTTATTAGATTAATTATTAGATCCATTAAAAAAGGCAACATACACATCCACAAGTATATAAATCCCCTTGCTTCATCAGGGGTATGTGTGTATGTAGACCTGTGTATGTGTCCCTTGTCCTCTGTTATTCCTCTGGGTAATGTTCAAAACTTGTTTTTAAGAAAATACCTTGACTTGTTCTGAGGACTAGACCCTCTATACCTCAATACAGGTTACTGGGATCTATTTATCATGTATATTTAGTTATTTGACTATTGGTGGGCTTTTTCTGTGTATGTGTCTTTTTAAATTGATTTGTTTTAATCTATCTATCCATCTCATATCTATCTTTGTATATGTCTATCTAACTCTATCTATTAAAACTGCAGCACAGCACATGGGACAGATTGAAGACTTGCACAGGCACAGTACCACTGCTCTCTCTTCTGTCAGCCCTTTCCTGCTGCCGATGTGAAGGGAAGGGGAGACTGTGTATTTGTTTATATACAAGTGTAAGGAAAGATGAGGGAGTACAGGAAGAGATATTTACTACATTAGTTAGGGAGAGACAGGGAGTGTTCATGGAGATTGGTACTACATTAGTTAGGGAGAGACAGGGAGTGTTCAGAGAGATTGGTACTACATTAGTTGGGGAGAGGCTGGGGGTGTCCAAGGAGATTGTTACTACATTAGTTAGGGAGATATGGAGATTGGTACTACATTAGTTAGGGAGAGATGGAGATTGGTACTTTTACTACATTAGTTAGGGAGTGACAGGAGTGTTCATGGGATGTACTACATTAGTTAGGAGAGACTGTAGTGTACATGGAGATTGGTAATACATTAGTTAGGGAGAGACGGGAGTGTACATGGAGATTGGTAATACATTGTTAGGAGAGACAAGGAGTGTACATGGAGATGGGTACTCATTGTTAGGGAAGACATGGAGTGTACAAGGAGATTGTTACTACATTAGTTGGGGTGAGACAGGGAGTGTTCATGGAATGGTACTACATTAGTTAGGGAGAGAGACAGGAGTGTTCAGGTGAGATTGGTACTACATAGTTCGGAGAGATGAGATTATAAATTAGTTAGGAGAGATGGAGATTGGTACTACATTAGTTGGAGAGATGGAGATTGGTACTACTTAGTTAGGGCGCCTGTCAGCCCCTGAGTACTGGAGTACTGAGCCATGAGGAGAATCAGCTGAGAGAGGGAGGAGGGTGTGTCTCACTGTACAGGCGGTCCCCTACTTAAGGACCCTGACTTACAGACGGCCCCTAGTTAAGACGGACCCCTCTGCGCACTGTTGTGACCTCTGGTGAAGCTCTCTGGATGTACTTAGTCCCAGGCTACAATGATCAGCTGTAAGGTTACTGATAATCCTTGGTCCATTACAGCAAAAAAAAATTAACTCCAATTGTCACTGGGGCAAAATATATTTTGGCTACTCTACAATTATAACATATACGTTTAGACATTTACATACAAATTCACTTAAGAACAAACCTATTGAACCTTCTTGTATGTATCCCGGGGACTGTCCTGTACCTTCCTTCACGCCATATTCAGCCCAGTGAGGACGGAAGGGCCTAGAAAACTGCCCTCACTTGAGACAGCACTGATACAGTGGGTAAGTCTGCAGAATAGACATAGAAAGGAGCAAGATCCCTATGAAATCTCGATCCAGTGTAGGAAAAACTGTATCTTCATGCCATTTTTTAGAAGCTGGCTCAAAAGTTAGTGCTTGACCTTGAAGAGCCTTGTGACATAACTGGAGGTAAGCAAACTAGCATATTTCTTCATGGAGAAAAGAGGCCCATCTGTAAGTACTAGAACCATGTTGGACTCTAACATATGGATTATCTAGTTTCACGAGTATTCAATACCCCAATGGCAATACCACTATCATGTACAGAAGGTTCTCGCTTCTTCATTATAAAGATACATGCTTTAAACAGTTAAAGTTAAACACGATAAACTTTGTGGTAAAATAATAGGATTTCAAATAAAAATATATAAATGTGTTGTGCATCAAAATTGTTTGTACATGTGCAAGGCTTTTCAGGATCTCAACAGCTTACTGATTTGAGGAGACCACCATTCATTATTGGGGAATTTTGGCGATTTTCATTGGGGAGAGGCGGGAAGTGTACATGGAGATTGTTACTACATTAGTTGGGGAGAGACAGGGAGTGTATATGGAGATTGGTACTACATTAGTTGGGGAGAGACAGGGAGTGTACATGGAGATTGTTACTACATTAGTTAGGGAGTGACAGGGAGTGTTCATGGAGATTAGTACTACATTAGTTAGGGAGAGACGGGTAGTGTACATGGAGATTGGTAATACATTAGTTAGGGAGAGACGGGGAGTGTACATGGAGATTGGTAATACATTAGTTAGGGAGAGACAAGGAGTGTACATGGAGATGGGTACTACATTAGTTAGGGAAAGACATGGAGTGTACAAGGAGATTGTTACTACATTAGTTGGGGTGAGACAGGGAGTGTTCATGGAGATTGGTACTACATTAGTTAGGGAGAGACAGGGAGTGTTCAGGGAGATTAGTACTACATTAGTTAGGGAGAGATGGAGATTGGTACTACATTAGTTAGGGAGAGATGGAGATTGGTACTACATTAGTTAGGGCTCCTGTCAGCACATGAGTAATGGAGTACTGAACCATGAGGAGAATCAGCTGAGAGCAGGGAGAGGGGGTGTCTCACATGTACAGGCGGTCCCCTACTTAAGGACACCTGACTTACAGACGACCCCTAGTTAAAGACGGACCCCTTTGCGCACTGTGACCTCTGGTGAAGCTCTCTGGATGTTACTATAGTCCCAGGCTACAATGATCAGCTGTAAGGTTTACTGATAATCCTTGGTCCCATTACAGCAAAAAAAAAAATTAACTCCAATTGTCATTGGGGGAAAATAATATTTTTGTCTGGATCTACAGTGAGGACAGGAAGGGCCTAGAAACTGCCCTCTGAGAAGTCACTGATAACAGGGAAGTCTGCAGAATAGAACAGAAAGGAGCAAGATTTGGGTAACTAATCCAATTCCAAAAGAACTTTTTTTTATAAATGACAGACTCTTTAAAGCCTTTAAAAATGTATTCTATAAACTATGCTTTTGTTAGGCTTTTTTTTTATTATAGTTGGAATTTTCTGGAAAAAACCTGATGGGTCAGGACTTGTTTAAAAATAGAACCTTTCCCTTGGTATGTGACACATTATTCCCTATGAAATATCGGATCCAGTGTAAGGAAAAACTGTATCTTCAATGCCATTTTTTAGAAGATGGCTCAAAAGTTAGTGCTTGACCTTGAAGAAGCCTTGTGACATAACTGGAGGTAAAGCCAAACTAGCATATTTCTTCATGGAGGAAAAAGAGGCCCAATCTGTAGAGTACTAGAACCATGTGGTACTCTACAGTATGGCATTATCTAGTTTCACGAGTATTCAATGACCCAATGGCAATACCAATATCATGTACAGAAGGTTCTCTGCTTCTTCATTATAAAGTACATGCTTTAAACAGTTAAAAGTTAAACACGATAAACTTTGTGGTAAAATAATAGGATTATCCAAATAAAAATATATAAAATTGTGTGTGCAATAAAATTGTTTGTACATGGCTAGGCTTTTCAGGATCCCAACAGCTTACTTGATTTGAGGAGACACCATTCATTCATTGGGGAATTTTGGCGATTTTCATGAAATTTTTCATAAAATAGCGTTCCAAAATAAAGCAGACATTCCGGAAATGTGAGTTATCAAGCTTTTTTGGTAGTTTAACTATCTGCCTGGAAAGGAGAACATTTCAAACTTTGAAAATGAAGAATTTTTCCGAACCTTCTAGAAAACAGTCTCAAAATATGAGATGTTAAAGCCTTCCAAAGTTATAATCAATTATCGTGACACATGTCAGATTCAAGTCTGGTCATTAAGCTGAATACAAGAAAATTCTCCAATTTCAATCCCCTAGAGATGCTAACACAATAAAGATCATTTGTAACCCCTTACTTTACAATATTATTCAGTTTATTGCTGTTTTAGCTACTATCACTCAGTGATGGTCAGTGTAAAATTCCATGGTGTGGGCGGGGACTGTCTAAGCAGACACATTATGGTCCCTCTTGTTCTGTGAGCTGACAATGTGCTTAAATTATCAGAGTACAGGATTATATACACTTTAATTTACCTTTACTTTACCTTTTCCTGAACATTCACTAGTATCTGACACATAGAAAGAAAGATGAGACAGTTTAGAGATGATGAGATTCATGAGATGCCTATTACATGCAATGACAGTCTCAAGCTCTTGCTACATGTCAGCCACACACACCCTGATCTGCTGTGCCTCCCTCCACCTCCCCGTACTACAGCTGATCTTTAGGGCCTAGTCTGAACCACCATCATGTGTTGCTATTGTGTAGGCTACTTTTTTTGCAGGCTGAATCGGTGATGAGACCGCATGTGTTTCTCAGACTATTCCATGACCTGTTATTTGAGGAGCAACTTAGTAACCACGTCGTACAACTGTGCATGTGGATCTTCATTACATATTTTTGGTCACATTCCTTAAATTTAGTTTTAGAAAGGGATGAAAACAAAGTCTTCAAGATGTCCAAGATGCCGTACCAATCTGCACAGCAAGATAGAACATAAGATAAAGATGCTCATTCATCATGGCCAACCTGTAACCCTACATTGTTGATCTATAGGCTCCATTTATGAAAATCAGAATAAATACCTGGACCAAAAATCTTGTTCCCAGACCTGGCAATATTTGTGCACTCAACAAAGGCATTTAACTGCTCTTATAGACAAGAATCCCATTTTATGACTACAGATGAACTTTCATACTCTAAGCATAGATGACCTTCCCCCAGACTTAGGTATTACATCTTTAGATCTTTAGTCATATATTTTAAAATTAGATTATCCTTAAACTTTCTTTTTACCAAAAAATGTTTAATTGTATGTGTGCAGAACTATGTGTATAAGTGTATAAAAGTATATATGAGTACATAACTCTTAGTTACGCCCTTGAACCCAGTTACACATATTTATCACTATGCTCAGCTGTCTCATTTTATGTCACAACTTTTTATGTTGTACATTATCAAATGACCTAAAGTGCCCCAACAACTACTGATGAGATGAACAAAGCAACTTGATTTAATCATTAAAATGTTTTGAAAATAATTTTTGTCCATGCTCCATATTTTCATCATTTTAAGTAGATATTTTTATTGTTAGATGTGTTGGATTTGCTGTAAACACCAACATAGTTTAAGGAATGTCACCACATGAAAAAGCTGAACATGAAATTACAATAAAGCAATCTGGTCCAGTAGGGAGTATGTGAAACCTAGTTTTACTTACAATTCGGCCTTTGTTGTTTTGTATTTTATTGTTAATGTGTGTGTGCTTTCAATTAGCTTCCATACTTCTTAACCACCAAACCAAGAGTAACAGATTATTATAAAATTCTTTAATAAAAACAAGACAAAAAATGGTTGAACATTAAAAAAGGAGTCTGCCAAATAAAATCACCCAACAATACATGTTCTCTTATTTTCTTTTTCTACTTTATTTGGGCTAAAAGACTCGGGTTGGTCTTTGTATAAAAATAAATAAAACTTTTATCAGTAGCAAAGTAAAACAAATCTCCCACACTTGATAAAAAAAAACTACAGTCACTATTTTAATGCTATGGGAAGTTAATGTGAAAAGAAATTTTTTAGGGTGAGAAAAAAAAGCAATGCTTCATTGCTACCATAAATAAGGCAGTTCTCTCTACATCTAAGTCTGACTTCAAAGAAGCCTAATAACATGGTGTGGGATAAAAGCCAAAGATGAAGTTTTTCCAAATCAAATAGACTCCCAAATATAGACAGTACTGTTTTGATGTCATTGCAACTTGTCAGTACAATGTAGGGGACTGCGTTGGCTAGGTGAAACGCTCTCAATGTGGGTCACAGAACAAACAAAAGTACTTATGCTCGAAGTTATGGAAATGAACCTTAAATTAGGTTGTGTTCTGACATAGCTTTTAAAAATCCACCCAACAATGAAAACAGTAAATTATTAACAAAAAAGTATTGGTCATTAAAATAAACTTACACCTGCATTGCAAATGCGAGCCAGAATATTTTTTAGTTGTATCATGGCCACAGCATGAGAGCACCGCATCACAGTTACTAATGCAATTAAATTGGAGGTACTAAATTAGAGGCAATGGTTTTCCATTAATATTATTTGTAATATTGCATAATAATTGTAACTTATTCCTAAAACAGGACAGTATTGGCTGCTTCAACAACCAGGTGGGGGCACCACACGGGGCTCTATCCATGTGGAACCCCTCTGCCCTCTATGGTCCAGCATCTACAAAAATCAATAGTATCCATGTCTTGAATATAATATATACTATGTTGGGATACTATAATGATTTAGAGGCACTATATTATAATTTGGAGACCGTAAATATTTTAATAAAAGTGTAGTCACTGTATATACTAGCTCATAGTTTATCATAGTTTATACATTTGTAAAAAGACACATGTCCATCAAGTTCAACCAAGGAAGGGAAGGGATTGGATGAAGGGATATAGGGGAAACAATTCTATATAACATAACCATCAATGTTATTTAGGTGTAAAAAGGCATCTTGACCCTTCTTGAAGCTCTCTACTGTCCCTGCTGTGACCAGCACCTGAGGCAGGCTATTCCACAGATTGACAGTTCTCATAGTAAAACAGCCCTGTCGCCTCTGGTGATTAAACCTTGATTTCTCCAAATGGAGACAGTGCCCCCTCGTCTTTTGATTTGATTTAATCTGAAACAACTTACCACCATATTTTTTGTATGAACTGTCCATACAGTGGCGTAACTACCGCCGTAGCGGTTGCTACGGGGCCTGTGAGGTTAGGGGGCCCGGGGACGCACAGCTGCATGTGCCTGTGCCTAACCCGCCTACTGCCTCCCAAACAGCTGAGCCTCCCACACGCCAGCAACACTGAACTTTCCTCACAGCCGCCCGCACAACGAACCGCCCACTGAACTGCCCGCCCACCACACTTGCCAGCCAAACGCCCGCCCACCTTACTTGTAGTCCGCCCGCCCACCTCACATGCCGTCCGTCCGCCCACCTTACTTACTGTCAGACCGCCCACCCACCTCACTTGCCGCCTACCCACATCACTTGCCGCCTGCCCACCTCACTTGCCTGCCGCCCACACGCGCCCAATGCGATTGCAGCTCGTTACGCCAGCCCACTGCACTTGCCACCCGCCCACCTTACTTGTTGTCTGCCCGCCCACCTCACTTGTTGTCCGCCCGCCCACCTCACATGCCGTGCGCCCGCCCACCTTATTTGCTGTCAGATCGCCCACCCACCTCACTTGCCGCCTACCCACCTCACTTGCCGCCTGCCCACCTCACTTGCCTGCCGCCCACGCGCCCATGGCACTTGACGCCTGCCAACATGCCCATCGCACTTGCCGCCCGTTACGCCCACTGCACTTGCCAACCGCCGCCTGCCGAACTTACCGCCCGCCCGCCCGAACACTGAAGCACCCACTTGATGGCACGCCCCAACAACACCGGCCTGCTGACCAATACAGCCGCCACTCTGGACATCAAAAAAGTAAGAGGAAGGGGGCCCCATACAGAAATCTGCTATGGGGCCCAGCCACTCCTAGTAACACCACTGCGTCTATAGACGTGTTGGTGCAGCATTTACATTCCAAGTGGCCATACCCTACAGGATGCTTCTCCCCCCATCTCTCTCCCCACTAAATGGGATCCCTGCTACAAGTCACCCTGTCTTGACTACACTTCACTTATTCCTCCACATTCTTTTCTACTTGTACTGAACACTCTTGTCTAAAATTAAAAAAAAAATAAAATAAAATCTTGTGGTGCCTGGGACCACTGGGGGAGGGTTTGGAAACAGGGGTGGAGGGAGTAGGGGTTTGGCTGGGAGGGCTGTACAAAAAAAGTAAACCTGTACTTATCTTTTCCGGTGCTCCCAGTGTCCATACCTCAGTGTCATCCAACCTTAGTACCTCCGTTGTGACAACTGTCACTTGCCTGCCATTGCTACCTGTCCACTGTCCCAGTGCCTGGGAAAGCAAGTACAGGTTTATTTTTTTTTTTTGTAGAACTCAACCCCCCATCCGGGCCACCTCAGGACTTTTCTTTTATGTCTGACAGCCACTTTAATAAATGATTGCATGGCACTGCTAGGCCACATTAATGCTGGGCTTCAAGAGTAACTTCAAGAGTGTCTAGGACATTTTTTTCTCCAGTCTGTTATAATGTGGCTTATAGCTGATTAGAAAATTAAGAAAAGGTAATATGTTTCACCATATGGTTCTCATTAGCAAAAACATGTGAGTGATTTTCTTGGTGGTAGATCTTATACCATAAAGTTGTTTTGCTTTCTTTTAACTAGACATTATTGAACACTATGAACACTCATCATTAATCTGCTAGATAACTGGAATAGAATTTAAAGAATGGATATGTTAATCAATCATAACACTTGACAGAATAGCTGTAGCACATAAATTAATGGCCCTTGCACCTAACTAAGATGACTTTAATTAAGTATGATCAGATATGTTTTCAATTACATTGAGACTTGTGATGATAGATACTACTCTTCAGTGTAGTAAAAAAGCTCTCTAGCTTTCTTCATCTAGCATAAAGGTTTCAAATGCCTAGTAATGTGAGAAGACCAATCTGTTTTACTTTAACTACTGTACAAACCTAGGCCTCCTGCACATGAATATGTTCTGTTTGTGGGCTGAAAACAATGGGCTGTGATCCCTCACTTGCTTGTGGTTTGTATTTCATCGGCGAATGAGCATTCAATAGAAAAACACTGCCCAACACAGGCAGGAATATGTCCTGCTCTTTCTTTTGCAGCTCTGGAAGTTGACCCATGCAAGGGCCTTTAGATCCATGCCCATGGCCATGAGCCCATAGAAAGAAATGGGGGCATATGCTAGCTAATGAATTACTTTAGCATGCACACTGTTTAAGTCAACTGTTGATGCACATTACACTTTAACAGAATATTACTTTACATTATATTGCATTTTGTAGATTGTTACCGGATGCTTGAAGGCGTTAAACATGGAACTAAATTTTCTCTTTAGTAAAATAAAAATGTTCTCATATAAATTAATTGAATATGTTGACATTAGTTTTCCAGCTTTTTCTTTTTTGACAAGACACTTCCCACTGACACAGCAGGAAATGCTTCTCTTCTTTTCTGATATTCAGTGCATTCTTCTTTTTAGAGATTAATAATACAGGCATTTTCTTCATCTGTCTCATATGGGATTTGAACTAAGGGCCTTTGGTATTAGAGGCTGCAAGCCACAAGGCTTCTATTGAAGTCATAATTGTTTTAGCCTAATTGGAATCTCCTCTGCTATAGACACACAGCATGGGTATATGGAGATACATATCCTCTTGCAGCAAGGAAAATCATCATTCTAATAACAGGAGAGTTTGTTGCTCAACACACAATGTCCCAGCCTCCCATATAAAAAGTCATGCTCAAATCCTGTTAAAGACAAACCATAGAAATTCTAGGCACTGAAGAGCAGGATTTATAAAAGTATAATCAGACCAGAAAAGACTAGCTTAACAAAGGTGAAGGGATTGTCCAAACGTATTTTGTGCATGTGTATTTACAAATTGTGCAAATGTTTTTTTTTATGTTCTACCCCAAATATTAAGTATGCAAAATATAGTTTGTTCTGTTTAAATTTAACTTTAGACACATTCTTTGAACTGACATAACAGTGTTTAGCAGCTTGCATGAAGACATCAAAAGAAAAGCAAATGTGCATGTTAGCAGGCTAACAGCGGGAGGTTATACAGCTGAATATTGAGAAAACACAAACGCTGCTATTCGTGATAGAACTGTTCTTGAAATAAAAACCTCAAAATGAAGATGTGTGAAGAGGAAATAACCTTGGAACTTTTAATTGTCTGTGGCCTGCTGTTTTCCAACAGATAGATGCTAGCTGCAAAACAAAAAAAAAAGTGCAGATGCAGATAACTTGACTCTTCATCAAAGCTTGGCCACTACATGGAGATCTTTTTTTGGCCTATACGATTTCCTCTGGGTAGCCTAGTTCCATCCACACGGAAACAGTTACCCTGATTCACCTAAACCAAAAAGAAGTTAGTGCTCTACTCCAATATGCAAAGCAATCCATATTTGATCCACAGAACAGTCTCACCAGCTTTTGAAATGGTTAAAAATAGAGGAGTTCCTCGGTAATTCCTCCTGGCTTTCTGTGAATTTCCTGCAGTAGTCTCGACAGTGGAGCTCGTTCCATGAAGATCCCTTGCTGTTTGGAAGAAGCCAGAGTGGGCGAAACCTAGGTCGGGCAAGCTGTTTGGCATCCTATGGACTTTTATGCGATGCACGCTTTTATTAACATACTTTTGTGAGTATAGGATAATAAAACATTTTTATTTGTTTACCCCGGTAATCCGCACTATCTGTACCAAATTTCCAGCACAGGATCTTCGTGGAACGAGGTCCACTGTCGAAACTACTGCAGGAAATTCACAGAAAGCCAATAGGAGGAATTACCGAGGATCTCCTCTATTTTTAACCACTTCAAAAGCTGTAGAGACTGTTCTGTGGATCAAATTCGGATTGATTTGCATATTGGCGTAGAGCATTAACTTCTTTTTGGTTTTGTTTGCATTTTTTGGCTGATTGGGAGTGGGCCTTGTTAGTTGCTCCTCTGTGTTTATTTCCCTTAGTCTGAACATCAAGCTACTAAATTTGACCCTGATTCACCTGTCTGATGAAGGGCAATAATCAGTAGTAAGTAGGTAGCACTACAGGAGGAGCTTTATTTCTTCTGGAAGTGAACTAATCTAATCAGAATATCAAAATTCAGGAAAAACATAGCCAAATGTATGGGTATGGGGGTAAAGACTGGCCATGGGGGAATAGGTGGTGGGAGGGTGGTGATATGAAGATTATGTTGCTCACAGAGGATGGATTTTTTGGGACAGAACAGAGGAAGGGGGGTGGGGTTCTAGGGAAGGTGTTTGTTATGTATATTTGAGTGATATATATGCTTCTGTAGTAGATTATTTTCTTGCTACACTTTAATAATAATCTTATTTATATAGCGCCATCACATTCTGTAGCACTTTATGTAGAATTAAAATGCTACAGGTCCTTTAATCAGTCCATTGATTTTGTCCCCCTGGGCAGAAAATGGTTACTGTTCACATGTCCACTTGTGGTTGAATTTGTATTTAAGTCTTGTTAAGTCACACATGTAACTCTAAATCATATTGGGTTTTTTTCCTATGAGAAATGGATTTTTTAAACTATCACCTCTATCTATCACCAGGATGAAGCATTATAAACCAAGCACACTGACATACTGGTGTGTGCCCCCTCTGGCAGGATCTGCTCTTCTTTTAGCATCTTATGACCTTGTTTGTACAAAAAAGGCTTTTCAAATATGCAAATGAGCCTGTGAGCCATAGATATTAATAGAACTTGGAGCCCTTTAGGCTAATTTGCATAATTTTGAAAGTCTTTTTTTTGTAAAAACAAAGTCATAAGAAGCTGAAAGAAGAGCAGTTCCTGCCAGAGGGATCGCACACCAGTACGTTAGATTGCTTGATTTACAATAATTTATTCTGATGGTGCTGGTTGAAGTTGAGTAAATTGGCAGCAGCCCGAGGTCTGTCTGTAAGTCAGGTGTCTTTAAGTCAGAGACTGCCTGGCTATATGCCCTGACTGTATGATAACATTTAATATAAATTTGTCTGATTAAAGAAAAAAACTTGGGAAAATACATAGATCTCATTACACAGAACTCTGCATGATATTTGTTTTACAACCTATCGGGCATACTCATCGGTGTACATCTTCTCTTTAAGTAAATGTTGACAAATGTGTTTTATGTTATCCTCAGCTCTTTATAAGTTACATTGATGTGAAGATGCCATCACACATGCGTCAGATGCAGTGTCAGCGCCAATACTGCTTTACCTGTGATTGCAGTCGATGTGTGTCAAAGGATAAGGTATAGTACAACTAATTTGGTTTAACATTTAAACTGTGTTATTAATGGAATATTTTTGGAATATGCCATCACAAAATGGTTGGCTTCTGATCTACCAGGAGAGACTTGTTCCATAGACTGAAGTCCTGACAACCCAGTGTTCATTAAACCACAACACTGCCCTATTACTTATGGCAGCCACTTAGAATTCAGTTTTTATTTAGCTTATAAGGTAAAACACTGATCTAAATGGTTGCCTTAGGAGACACCACCCACTGTCTCTGCATAATTCGTCATATTTGATCCATAAAATCATATATGATAGGGCCTAACTTGCTGATCAGTTGGGGGTCTCACTGATGAGGGGTCCCACTGGGGTCCCACGTACCTCCGTCAGACCACTCATCGCTCCGTCAGACTAATGGAGCAGACGGCGGCATGTTACCGTTCTGCTCCATTAATCTCTATTAAGCTGACGGAGCACCACCCTCACGATCTCCATCATCTCCATAGAGATTAATGGAGCAGAACGGTCGTCCCATCGGACCCCTCATTTTCGTGATCTGTGGGGGTCTCATCACTGAGACCCCCACTGATCAGCAAGTTAGGCCCTATCACGTGGCCTATCCCCAAGCCAGATATACTTTAACATTGATAGATTAAAAATGGAAAGAAAGGGAGATAAGCGAGTGGAACCCTAATTTCGTATACAGTGGAAATTTAGCACTAACCACTTAGCCGTGGGTGGGATTAGTGACTTTATGAGTAAGCTGAAGAACTCAACCTTGTATCTGGTTGAGGACCTCTGGGCACGTGGGGCAGGCTCAAAGTATGATTGATCCCAGGGTGCTTTCCAACACAAGCTTATTACCATTCAGATCCCCATTAACTGACTCAATGCAATGACTAGCGATACTCCCCCTGGCCTATATTTCTATTTTTTCTTTTACTTTGTTTTGTTATTCTTTTAATCATGATTGGTTTATAGAAAACCTTGCTTATGGGAAAGAGACCATATGGATGTACCTAAAGGTTTACATGTGCCAGGATTGTGTGCAGACCGGACAACAGGAGAGGGAAAAGGGCAAAGAATTCCTGACCCTGATATTAATTTTTTTAAACAGCCCCCTCCTGGTCACCAATAGGTTTTTTTTATGCTGTCTGACTACGCCTTTAACTAGAATTGCTATCCTTAGGCATGTATGAATGTGGATGCAGTGTGCCAGTCTTAGTGAATGTAAGCCATTGGGGCAGATTTACTTACCCGGTCCATTCGCGATCCAGCGGCGCGTTTTCTGCGGTGGATTCGGGTCCGGTCGGGATTCAGTAAGGTAGTTCCTCCGACGTCCACCAGGTGGCGCTGCTGCGGTGAAGTTCCCCGAGGCCCGCCGGAATGCCCTGAAGTTCACCGGCCTATTCCTGGTGAAGGTAAGCGCAAGTCCCGCGACACTTTTTTTTTTTTAAATGCGGCGTTTTTTCCGAATCCGTCGGGTTTTTGTTCGGCCACGCCCCCTGATTTCCATCACGTGCATGCCAGCGCCGATGCGACACAATCCGATCGCGTGCGCAATACAGGGAAAATCGGCGCAAATCGGAAATATATTCGGTTAACACGTCGGGAAAACGCGAATCAGGCCCTTAGTAAATGACCCCCATTGTGTCAGTTAAGAAAGTAATGGAACATTGGAAAAATCATATTTTTGGTAATTAATTCTAATATTGATTCCAGACAAACATTGTGTTTTGTTATAAAACAAATTGACATTTCCCTTCTCCTGGGGATAGAAAACTGAGAGTATACAGCAAGTAATTACACATGTCACATTGGAGGCAATGATATAATAATCATAGATGTAGTTTTTCCAAGATGAAAATCCATTAATTATATAGTTGCTGCTTCCTCCCTGTTAGGCAGATTTCTTCCTCGCCTCAAAAACCTGATGCATTAAATATTAAGATTTCTATATTATGGAGAATATTAAAATTGGCACAATACAGTTTTTATTATAAAACTACAAATTACTAATATGCCTTATTTTTTTTTTTAAATGTGATCATGGCTCTTACTAAGCTTCAGTGTTAAGAGATTGCTGTGCAAAAATATATATTTTTTTTTACATAGAAAAGCTAGGCATTTGGTGACTTGAATCATTAGGAATTGTGTTTTATTTTGCAATGAATATTTGCAATGTGGGAGCAAGGTCTTCATTTGTCTATTTTTTTTTGCTTGATGATACAATGTCAGTAGGCAGGAGCCTCTAGATATATCCAGGACAGCATGGGGTGGGGTTTACATGATAAATCCCTCCCATTGTGTCCAAAACTTTGCAATGTAAAATTTTTATCTGATGAATAAAACCCAGTCCATTGGATTGTATGTGGGTGGATTGCTGGGTTGAGCTACTATGACTGTTTTACTAAGAGGGCACTGTCAAGGTCATTTGCATAGCATAGGGAATCATAGAGTTATTTTGTGGTCACATAAATACCCAGAAGCTTGTATTTTTTTTTACTTCATAACCACTCATACTAGTGCCACAGCAAGAACTGTCCATTAGGATACAAAGAGGGATTTTGACATTGGGGTTGATATTGGGGTTGCATATGTGTTGCATGCATGCATGCATGCTTCTGTGTCATCCACTTGCCAAGAGAAGAGCAGAAGACGTGGGATGATCTGCTCGTAGCGCTGGAGGTGAATTTCTTTTTATGCGGCCTAATTGCTGGGGCTATAAATTTATTAAGGGAGATGGATTAGTATAGATGGGTTACAGGGGGGCCCTGTCTAATGGATTACTGAGGGTGAGGACTGTACATTACATGGATTACTAACAGGAGGTGCTTTATTATAATTCTTTATTTATATAGCGCACACAGATTACGCAGCGCTGCACAAAGCATGACAAATTGGTCCTTGTCCCCATGGGGCTCACAATCTAAACAAACTACCAGTATGTTTTTTTTGGAAACCGGAGTACCTGGAGGAAACCCACGCAAATATGGAGATAACATACAAACTCTTTGCAGATGTTGACCTGGGTGCGACTAGAACCCAGGACTCCAGCGCTGCAAGGCAGAAGTGCTACCCACTCAGCCACTGTGCTTTATACTACATTGATGGTGAATCTGTTTTCCAATTTTTATTATTCTGTAAAAATACATGTCCAAAAAAGGGCTCAAAGAAATAAAAGCTCTGACTTTGAATTGCTAATTTTTCTGAAAAATTTCAGAGCCCGTCAAGATGATTTAATACAAAATGTGTCCTAGGCTAATACCTCTCTTCAGCTTTGAAATACTCTCAGGGCACTCTGCTCACTTTTTCTTAGGTTTGCATCCAAGCAATGTGCATCTGTATCGATTTTTTATATTGGAGGTATACATGGAAAGTTGTCTCTTGTGCCTTACTCAATGATTTATAATGAAAATCATAATCTCAAAATCAACCATGATGAACCAGAGATACTTTATCATAGAGCCAGACAAAGATCCTTCAAACTGAAGGAAGCTGCAAATAGGGGCTCTTGTAACTACCCCTAGAACTCATTAAAATAATTTTAAAAGTTCATGGATATCATGGAGGTCATGGATAACAAATATAAGAAGATTACCACAGTCACAGTGTCTGGATCTATGAGTAAGTGTCCCTGGTTTATCATACATGACTTTGATGCTAGATTTCCTTTAAAGATGTTATCCCCTTTCAACTAATATTTGACCTTGTTTGTGTAAGGAAAATTTCTACAATTTTCCCAAATATTTTCTCTATTAATTCCTCACCGTTTACTAGATTTTTGCTTGCTGTCCTGACATACAAAGCTTCTGTTTACTTCAACTGGATAGAAATCCCTGACTGAAATCACATGACCATAGACAAGCGTCAATAGAAGGACAGCACAGATCTAGATAACTGTGAGGGATAGATACAGGAAAATTGTATAACTTTTTCTTACATAATCCATGTCAATTATTTGCTGGAAGTGTACAACTCCTTTAGTTCTTCCATGTATGTTATATTGTGATATTGTGAATTATTTATTGTTTGCTGCAAACACATCCTGACAGCGTAACGTATGCTTCAGCATCTAACAAAAGCAATTTCATGTTAAAGCAAATAAAATGAAACCCTTAGCAGAATCAGATACCATGGTTGTATAATACCATTGCTTACCAATAGGCAGCTGTCATCATTAATATGTATAGCATCCTTACCTCTTGTCAGCTTCCATTTTGTAAAGGGAGTCACCAGCTAGGTCGCATGTAGCATACACAATTAGACAGCCCGAAAAGCTGATCAGATTTGTATGTGCCCCTTAACCTCAGCAATCTACTTTGTTCTGCCCAAGTGACACAAGCTATCTCTGTGCTGACATATATGCTCTCAACTACTGCATTAGCCAAACATAATAAAATACTAAATTGATTGAAAAATACGGCTTCAACTAAAGCACATGGAAAGGACAATCTAAGCAAGTCACTTTTAGAGCAGAACTAACAATAATGCGAAACTGGGTTTAT
The DNA here is from genome assembly GCA_019512145.1 of Engystomops pustulosus. NCBI lineage: Eukaryota > Metazoa > Chordata > Amphibia > Anura > Leptodactylidae > Engystomops > Engystomops pustulosus. The sequence goes on from CM033643.1 coordinate 157,009,820, forward strand.
TTATTCCAAACATTTGAGACCTAAAATGCAGTTCATGCAGCTTGACATGTTTGCAAATAAAAATACAGATTTCATCTGGCGTGTATTAACCCCATAGCAATTAGCAAACTGCAGTATAATTATCAGAATATCTAATAGCCAGGGAGAAGCTAAGAGCACATTTACATTTTGCTCCCTGCGTTGTAATTACAGACAGAAGCTAAAATCTACAAATAGTTAAAGGAAACCTACCACTTGGGATAGGACTTCTAATCAGCAAATGCCGTGCACCAGCTCAGGGTGAGCTGGTGCCGGCGCTTATCTTCGTTATGTTCTTAAACGGTTTTAAAGCATTTAAACACATTATTACTCTCTATATCCGAAGTAGCTTCCCCGTACCGTGGTCCGCGCTTGGCGCACCATGCGCGCAACCACTTCCTATTCAGCGCAGACCATGGTGCGGGAAAGCTACTTCGGATATAAAGATTAATAAAGCGTTTAAATGCTTTAAAACAGTTTAAGAACATAACGAAGATAAGCGCCGGCACCAGCTCACCCTGAGCTGGTGCACAGCATTTGCTGCCTAGGAGCCCTATCCGAAGTGGTAGGTTTCCTTTAAAATCAAGAACAGGGCCTGTGTTGGAAGTTTTTTTTTAAACATCATAATATAACAGCACATAACAATAATAAATGCCCCCCCCCCCCAACTCCAATCTCAAAACCAAAACACCCTCCCTCCCTGTTGGATAACAAGAAAAGAAAAAAAACACATATACGTACAGATATAAGTTAGTATGCTTCAACTGGGCTTTTAATTGATGCTTCAAGTTAGAACATAACTGACAGTGTTAGAAGCTTTTAATATAAATAATCTCCAAATAGTCAGGAATTATGGTTTTTAAAATAAATAAATAAATATAGATGTAGTCCTCAAGTTATGTACACGATAGTGGCTGTAGGTTTGTTCTTAAGATGAATTTGTACAAGTTGTCTGTATATTTGCTGTCCTTAAGTTGGGAACTGTCTGTATAAATAAATTTAATAAGTATGTATAGCTATATACATAGATGTATACAGATAGATATGTTTATAGAGAGACAGATAGAGAAGAGAAAAGCAAAGGTATTGCCAGGAGGACAAAGAATATTTTATTGATTTCTCTCACCACTCTGTTCGGTTGAGTAATGTATCGTGATGCTTTGCTTGTTGTTGCCTTGATTGAATGATTTTGTAGACTATGGCATAGATATTGATAGATAGATTAACAATGCCAAAGGAATCATGGTGGAGGTCCCTGGGCATATAAAGAGGTGGGACCTCCAAAAATATTTTTTAGTGTCAGTAAATGCTGCCCTTCCAAATTATAGTGCTTCTCTGGAAATCTTGGAAATATAAGTGCTCAATGTCTGAAGACTACTCAGCTACTGCAGAGCCTCATAATACAGACTCCAGTAGCTGCAGAACCTCATAACATACACTCCAGCTACTGTAGAACCTTATAATACAAACCTCAGCTGCTGCAGAACATCATAATACACATCTCAGCAGGTGCATAACCTCATAGTACACGCCTCTGCTGTTACAGACCTTCATTATACACATCTCAGCTGGTGCAGGACCTTATAATGCAATCCCCAGCTGCAGACCCCCAAATATACACCTCAGCTGCTGGGAAACCTCATAATATAATCCTCAGCTGCAAAAGAACCTCATAATACACACCTCTGCTTTGTCTGCAATACTCATAATACACACTCCAGCTGCTTCAGAACCTCATAATAGAGACTTCAGCTGCTGCAGATCATCATAATACCAAGTTCAGCTGCTGCAAAACATCACCATGCACACTTTGGCTACTGCAAAATAACATTATGTCAGCACATTTTTCTAATGTCCTGAATGTGTTTAGGTCAAAATGCATCTGCATTTAGGAAGAACTCCACCCCCCCCCCCTTTATGATCTTGAATTTCATTTCAAACTTCATGCACAGCTTCCAAATTGCATTATGGATGCAATTCAGAGATTGCGAGGAGGGGCTTGGCCTGATCCTAGATGCGTTTCCACCAAAATGCAGTAAGAAGCACCACATAGTTTACATTGTTTTCATGCAAAACACTTGCTGCATATTACAGATCACAAGTGAAAATGCCCAAGTGCATTCAGCATATTTCTGCATATAAATCATTAACATGTCAATTGTTGCTGTGATTTTAATAATTTCGGATTTTTTTCTTGTTGCTGTTGCAACATGCACTACAGACTAACCGGCTATGGAGAGGGCTTAGCCCTTGAGCCTTCTCCATGTACCCGCACCCGACGTGCCGTACTATTACGGCGCACGTCGTTAAGGGGTTAAACAAAACCAAGTAGGATAAACCAGGGACACTTACTCATAGAGGCAAACTTAAAACAGTGTAAACAGCACTATGAATCTGGCGCCCTCTGCACAGCTCCGACCAAGTGCACCAACTTTTTTATGATGCACTTTTAACATGGGGCGTGCAATACACTTCTGTTGGACTCTGCATGATAAATGTGGCACACAGTACGACTCCGCACCAGAACGCCCCCTTTAGTGATGAAATTTATGTCGTGCAACAAATAGTTCAGCCACAACGCAAAAGGGTCGTGTGTGACACATATATGGCATGGGCACTTCTTAAATACATGTGCAAGCAATTTGAACATAAGTGAATTTGCTATGTCCAACAGAAAATTGGCGTAAGGACCTTAGTAAATGTGCCCCATAAAGTCAGGCACTGCGGTAATCTTCTTATTTTTGTTTTCTATGGCCTCCTTCCTTCTAAAATCAACTTTGTAAATTGTGCTAATTAGGGCAGCAGATTCACAGACTGTTACAATGAGCAGCACTCACCCAAACCCCTGGTATATCATGCTTAATTTTGATGGTAGATTTCCTTTAACACTGAGAGCACTATGTGTGCTGTTGCTTTCTCTTTTGCTTGAAGATGTTCTGACTTATTATTTGTGGCTATATGGTGCTGTGAGCTAGCCACACAAACTGGGGTATATATATGGACACAGTGCTAAAAAGCATAGGGAGACACAAAGCACAAGAGACTCGTGTAGAAAAATTATAACAATGTTGTTTATAGAAAGTATAGCACTCACCTTTTGATTTAGTTTATATGGCATATAGTAAATTCCTTTATTTGAACAGCAGCTTACAGTGGATAAAAAGTCACGTGGAATAAATGTCCATAACTTTATCCCGTTCCCGTTTGTGGAAGCTAATCAGTATTTTGCAAGCAAGAGAGATCCCCCCAAGCATCTTCTAAAGTTTCATGTTTTTATTTAGATAGCAAATGGGTATAAAACATTGCTTTTCTGCATTGGACCAATTCCTTCATCAGGTTAAAACATTATATATATATATAACATTGAATAGCGAGCTTTGTAGCTATTTGTAGCTTTGTAGAAATACGTCTGAGCCTCGATGGTGCGGGCTATGACTTATTTCCGAGAGTGAAAAAGAGGTTTTGTTTGTATGTATAATATGTATATAATATGTATAAAGCCCGCTATTCATTGTTTTTTATATATATATCATTTTAACATGATGAAGGCATTGCTCCAATACCGAACCGCATTGTTTTATACCTTTTTGCTATATTAATAAAAACTAAACACTGGAGTGGATCTCTCTTGCTTGCAAGATACTGAACACAAACTGGGGGTAATTCACATTCCATTAGGGATTCGTATCGTACTTCGCAATGTGAACGTGCTGACCGGCCACACAACGTTTAACAGAACAGGTCCTATGTCTGACTGGATATCTGGTGCTGCTGGTCATTTCCTATGGACATTGGTGGAGTGAATGTCGCTCACCCGCAAATTTCCTATGGGTTACAAACAATGGCACATGGTCCATTTGTACCCCCCAAATTGCATATGGTCGTGTGAATGAGGCCTACTACATATTTCCCAGTTGTACACAACAATATACACTAATGTGTATTGATGCTTTTAACAATCAACATTTGCTGGAGTATACACCAAGTTTGCCATGGAGATATATACCAACATGTGTTTGCACAAACTGTTAGAAACCGACTCCATGAGGAGGGTATGAGGGCCTGACGTTCATAGATTGGGGTTGTGCTCACAGCCCAACACTGTGCAGGATACACCAGAATTGGTAAATGCACCACTGGTGCCCCGTGCTTTCACAGATGAAAACAGGTTCATACTGAGCACATGTGGCAGACGTTTGTAAATGCCTTGGAGAGCGATCTGCTGCCTGCAACATCCTTCAGCATGACTGGTTTGATAGTGGAACAGTAATGGTGTGGGGTGGTATTTCTTTGAGGGGCCTTTAAGTGCTCAGCAGAGGTAGCCTGACTGCCATTAGGTACCGAGATGATATCCTCAGATCCCTTGTGAGACCATATGCTGGTGCCATGGGTTCCTCCTAACGCAGGACAATACTCACGTGGCTGGAGTGCGTCAGTAGTTCCTGCAAGATGAAGGCTTTGAAGCTATGGACTGGCCCATTCATTCCCCAGACCTGAATCCAATTGAGCACATCTGGGAAATCAGGTCTCATTCCATCCACCAATGCCACATTGCACCACAGACTGTCCAGGGAGTTGGCGAATGCTTTAGTCCAGGTCTGGGAGGAGATTTCTCAGGAGACCATCCACAACCTCATCAGCAGCATGCCAAGGCATTGTAGGGAGGTCATACAGGCACTTTGAGGTTACACACAATACTGAGCCTCATTTTGTCTTGTTTTAAAGGAAATCTACTATTTGATTTCATGCATTATGAACCTAACATACCTTGAGAATGCTGTAGCTACACTGAAGCAGAAGCATATCTTGTTTAATCCCTGAACTGAGTACTTTTGCAGAAAAAACAATTATAAAATTATGATAATAAAGCTCTGTCGCTTCTGTGTCTGGCTCTGGCACTTCTCCTCTCACATTAAGTATTTACTGCTCAGAGAATGATGTAATCACTGTGTTGTGCCTGACAGGCAGAAGCAATCAACCACTGCACCATCTCCCAGCTGCTGTATTAGTGATTCAGTTTAGGTTGACTAGTCCTGTCTGGGCCTCTGTGTAGTGTGTTTATCAACAGCAGGCTGAAGAAATCCAGCTTTCCCAAGGTCCTGAATGTAATAATTATTTTTTCAGCAAAACCACTCATCTCAGGGATTAAACAAGATATGTGCCTGCATCAGTGTAGCTACAGCATTCTCAAGGTATGTTTGGTTCATAATGCATGAAATCAAATGGTTGTTTTCCTTTAATGACATTTTATAAAAGGTGGATCAGCCTGTAGTGTGTTTTTCCACTTTAGTTTTGTTTGTGACTTCAAATTGAGGCCTCTATTGGTTAATAAATTTGATTTCAATTGCTGATTTTTTTTGTGATTTTGTTGTCAGCACGTTCAACTTTGTACAAAACAAAGTATTCAATGAGAATACTTCATTCATTCAGATCTAGATTTTGAACAGTATAGTTGAGGGCCTGGCACAAACTTTGCACTTGGGCCCATCAGCTTCAAGTTACACCACTGACTAAACATTGACGTTAATACATTAAATATGGTAGTGTATACCTTGAAATAGAGCAATACTGTAATATAAAGGTATCTTAATAACTATGTCAATATTAAATGTTTATGATCAAAAAACAAATCTTTTAAAAAAGAGCATATGTGATACTTTATCTTTTTACTAGATAGTAATGTTTTTGTAAAAATTCATCAGCTAGGAAAGAGATAATGTGACTTTGAAGGTATCATTTTAGTTCACATATTTAGTTTTAATTATAGTTCTCTCTCAGGGTTGAAACAATCTTTTTAAACTATTTTTCAAACAAAATATGAAGCAAAGTTTGTAGCATTCTTTCTTTCTATCAAGTGAACTATTTTTGAACTTTCTATGATTAAATGCCTGTTTCTGGAAACTAGGTGAGCTTTGGAATATCAGATAAAAACCAAAAAGCGGGCATTGTAATTCTCTATATATTGCTATAAAAAGAGTATTGAGTGCCTTCAAATAATGCAGTTTGCTATAACTTATAGAATGTAATGGAAGTGCTCAAGAAACGTTGCTTGAAGTTCTATAACAGAGACATGCATTTGACAGATTAGACTTTACACTCAGGCATAAACACAGCACATGTGTTTTGCGTTGGATTTAGTGGACTATTGAAGGTTAAAGGAGTGAAACTGCCCCCCTAACATGTATCTAGTGGATGGTTTTAATTTTGACATATTTGAACGTTCGTGGCAAAGCCTTTCTCTAAAGTGTCCTCACTTTTGTCCCGACCTTTGAGAAAGGGTCTGCCGAAAACGACGTCAGTAGAGATTCAATCTATTCATTATCGTTTACTATTTCTTTGTCTACCGGTGTTTTGATATAATAAACTTGTTTATCAATTACTATCATCCTCGTTTTTGCAGTTGGTAATATTCGAAAATTAGCGCCACAATTTCTGCCATTATTTTTTCTACTTTTCTGTGGCATCACATTCACACAACAGTAAAACAGAAATGACATGCCCCTTACTCTTTAATGTTAACAAATAATGTACTGGATATTACATACACACAGGTTTTCATTTTTGAAGGTTTTTTTGTTTTGTGTATATTGAATGTAAAAAATTTTAAGCAAACATTTGTGAAGAGAGAGCTTCAACTCCAAGAATAAGGTGAAAAAGCAATCAACAGTTCAGAAAAACTGGGGAGGCCAACTTGAAAGACTATTACCACATGCTGTTTACTTGTAATATCTATTGTTTTCCATATTAACCTGCTATAAAGTGAAAGCTATGGAAATTTGTAATAACATGAAGTCAGATAAAATGTAATTCTTTATCTAATATAATATCATCTGCCTGGTATTAGAACTAAGCCAAGGGCTCAGCAGACATTGTTCCAGTTCTAATTTGCAATTAGGGAGATGATCTTAGTGGATGTTGTTTTACTGTACTATGCCATAATAACACATCTGAGAATATTTTTCATTACACAGGTGATATTTGACATTTTAACACATCCCCTTAGGAACGATGTAGACCTATAAAGTGTAATTGCCTTGAATAAAAATACAGCACAAAGTACATTTTTTCTTCTTTCCTAAAACATGTTCATTATCTGAGATATAGAGAGCTAGTTGTAACTTCATACAATATAGACATGGTTGTCAAACAATTTGTGAACCTGTAAATACAATACTTTGTCTTTCTCCTCTGGGCTGTGGACACATACCAGTTACCGGGTCCTCCGTGTAAAATCAAAGCCCATGTGCTTCAAGGATTAAATAGCAATTCATCTACTAAAGATTCTATAATTACTCCATAAAAAAGAGACATGAGTTATTGTAATTATTTTAAAATTGACAATTGATATATATATATATTTTTTTTTAAATATATAGTGTAATATCTGGTCCTTTCTCATCTTCTGGAAGCAAGGATCAGATACAATACAGATGTGTTCTACATAAATTCAGCCTGGTTTTAGGCATCATCTGTATGGTCATTCTCCACCTTCCCTCATGAGTGTGCATATGGAACTATACATGCCCACCCACATGACTCTAAATCTAGAGTAAGGAATAAGTTGCTAGTTCTACTTGATAGAGTAGTCCAAGTAGTACTTAGTAGAGTACTTTCTGAGTAGTGCAAACTCTAGATGTTTACACAGTGCTTTTCACCAGTACTGTACTATATTTTAGATATAAATTAAATTGTACCAAAATTATATCTTCAGTATTTTTTAATTAGTTATCTAAAAGTAATCCCACGATAAAATATTGTTTTTGAACTTACATCTTTCAATTTCAAAAAAGAAACTGAATAAAACCCTCAAATGTTTTTGTGGCCACCTATAAGTTTGTGGCACTTTTTAACTCTTGCTCCTCTTGAATGTTTGCATGGTTCTTTTCCCAAAGATTTTCAATGTGACTGAGGTCAGGATTGTTGAGAAGTAGGATCTTCTGGAAGAAAAAAAAGGTTTACTCAGGCTTCAGGTCCAAAGAAAAGGCTTGCAATTATTTGCACAAAAATAAAATAAACAGAACATTGCAAGAACATAAATGCAGATAATTCAGGGGAATGTTGCAGCTACTTTGGAACAAGCAGTGTACACACAGGTGTCATTAAATACCCAACTATTTCCATAGAGTCTTAAAGGGATACACCTCTGTGTTGTACCTTAAACAACAAACATCACAAGATAAATTTTTTACATTAATAATATAAAAAAAAATAACAAAACACAATATAAAAATAAAGGGGAGTTTACAATATACACAAGTAAGCAAAGTAAAAAATACAAACACACATCTCATGGCTGCAGCTCTGCATCACCTGGCAGGGGGGGGGGGGGGGGGCCGATTTGGCGCATGGGACCCTTGCACGCCGCGATCACATGAGACCGCGGCGTGAAAGGGGTTAATGCCCACGATCAGTTATCAGAGACGGGTGCTAGCTATAACATGCAAACATAGAAGCATGACGTAATAATACTGCAAATTGCGGGAACGCACCTATTTCCCTAGAGTCTTAAAGGGATACACCTCTGTGTTGTACCTTAAACAACAAACGTCACAAGATACATTTTTTACATTAATAATATTAAAAAAATAACAAAACACAATATAAAAATAAAGGGGAGTTTACAATATACACAAGTAAGCAAAGTAAAAAATACAAACACACATCTCATGGCTGCAGCTCTGCATCACCTGGCAGTAATCAGGTGCAGCTATAACCCCAGCTCACCCTCTGCTCAGGTTCTGCACACACACAGGTAAGAGCAGGTAATGCTGAGTGGTGACTGCTGAACTAGTTTGTCAGTTGAAACAATAGTGGACAGAGACGAAAGGTTTGCTGGCCAGCAGGAGGAGAAAAAGAAGAAACTTGGATGTGAGCTTTGGATACATACAGTGCATACTGCATATAGTCATGTATACAGTAAATCCACACATATATACAGTTCATACAGCATATATATACACACATGCAGTTGATATATACACACACACAGATACATATAAAGGATTCATACACATTTATTTATACTTATTTACACTTCTATACATTTATAAGATAGCAGAAAACCGTATAAAGAGAGCAGCATGAACTAGGGAAACAGGGAAGAGAAAACTGTCCCTTACTCTAAAGCTAAGCTATTCCCTGCCTGTGAGTGATGGTCAGCTAACCCTGGCTATGTCCGGACCTGACAACTTCTCTCTCTCTAAGCACAATGGGGCAAATTTACTTACCTGGTCCATTCGCGATCCAGCGGCGCATTCTCTGTGGAATGAGCTGTATACCTGTGTGACATCACATGATACGGTATATAATGAACGTTGCACCTGTGTGACATCACATGACCAGGGATATAATGAGCCAAGCACCTGTGTGATATCACATGACCAGGGACTGGTGTTCATCCACAAGAAGTAAACAATGAAGTTTCCTGGAGAATAACAGCAAGTAGAGATCTAGAAAACATGAGAAATTGATACAAAAAGTATATTGGAAAATATACAATATTACACAATCAATTACAGAGAGCTTCAGGAGGGGTCACAGTGGGCAGAGGGGTCCATCTTTGACTAGGGGTCGTCTGTAAGTCGGGTGTCCTTAAGTAAGGGACTGTGTTTAATCTTTTCCTTAGAACTTTACATTGTTGAGTTCCTCCCTCGCTAGTCTTCCTAGAAACCTATGAATAAAAAGACGTCTGAGTGTTACCATGTGCCTTTATCAAAACATTGGGGCAGATTTACTTACCCGGTCCATTCGAGATCCAGCGGCGCGTTCTCTGCGGTGGATTCGGGTCTTCCGGCGATTCACTAAGGTAGTTAATCGGGCCCTTAGTAAATGAATCCCAATGACTTTTCCAGATAATAGGGAAAAGGACTAAAGAATACTGGGGTCTGTTGTACTAAATTTGGGCCTCCTAACGAAATGATTGCTGTAAGAAAAACTTGGTGAACTAGGAATCCCAGCATGCACACAAACACACAACTGAGGCTGAATACAGGAAGGAGGGCAATAAGGCACGGCATAAATAAATAATGACTCACCCGTACCTTCAGGCCCATTAACATGGGAGTCCTCTACAGTGGCGTAACAACTGCCGGCTACTACTGCTACTACCATGAATGCTCTTTACAAAAAACTGTTTCACTTAAAACATTTTTTTAGGAGATACTTAACTACATTAATGTACATTAATGTTTAAGTACATTATGTGCTTAAACTTCATGGATTCCAGTGTCAATGAGCAGGACTGTAAGTGTATATCTCAAAGTATCGAAACCAATAAAATTGTATTATGCATAAATACCAAAAAAATAGACGAAAAAAGGGAAATCCATGCCAATAATAATCTTATAAAATAGAGAAACTTTATTGATAACAAATTAATTCTTTAAAATGTACTAATGTACCCCTTGAGAAAGACCAGCGGGTTGAAACGCGCATTGGGGGCTGAACACCAGGTACTATGGTCCACGGGATTTCCCTTTCACAGATTTTTATCCTTGTTTGGGTCTGATGCTTTATTCAAATAACTGCATGTTTATTTGTAGTATTCATTTGCTTAACTTCTGTGTCTGGGTATGAGT